>JABMBR010003386.1:0-27738 GCA_018881525.1 Meteorus sp. PSUC_FEM 10030008
ACACACACACACACACACACACACACACACACACAGACACACACACACACACACAAATACAGATGAACAGACATCTGTATATACATTTATGCAGACATGTGGTTGTATATTATATTAAATTCAGAATTACGTAGCACCATGTGCATAGTGGAGAGAATAAATTTGGGATGAAACAACTTTAATCAATCAGAACGATGAATTACATACCAATCAATTAACAGATTTGATTAATTATTTATATTCGTATAATAAATTGCGGTGATAAAGAACGTAACTAATAAATGCAACTTAAAGAGCATAATGAAAGAATCAAACAGTTGGGATGAGTAGACTGTACTCCTGCGGTGGCGAACGCGTTAATTAGCAAAATCCTCACGCGAGCCAGCAATTAAAACGACATCTTCATTATAAGGTGTGTATGTATTGTTTATATGTATGGAATAAATGTGAAACACAAGTGTGTGTATATCTAAGGTGTATACAATACAAGACTTTGTGTGATGATCTTTTGGAGTATAATCAAGACCGTCGTGTTTTCAACATCCTTCAATTCATTTTCTATATCACTCAATTCAGTGATGAATCAGGTGTCACTCCATATGCATGTCAGTGTATATGTGAACATCGATTTTGAGTCACTTGCATCACTTGAAAATGTTGCAGGTTGAATGAACGTTTGTAATGCCAAATTGGCGTTGAGTTAGACATTAAATCGAGAGATTTTCTTTGGAGAAATTATCAAACAATTTCGTTCGCAGTACATTTTTAGAAGACATGCGAAAGAGGATTGAAATGTACTGAAAACACAGTCATAACTATGAGAATCAATACGAAAAGCCAGTGAGTAGACATCGTCAACAAGAAAGACAATATGAAATATTCAGATGAGTTCTTTTCTTGTTAAACGAGTCATTATTCCGTATTCGAATCAGAGTACCACGCAGATTTACAATGCTACTAAAAATTTCTCATTTTTCATGTGGATTTTGTAGCTGAGCACGGGTATTATTATTCCTATATTACTCGGCAATATTGTATATAACTGTATGCGGTTATGAGGGATGAAATGAAAACGGAAAAGGGACATTCCATTAAGAAGTGTGGAAAGAGTAGCAGAGGAAATAGAGGTAATAGTGAAATGAAGTTGAACGCGCATGGAAAATATATACAGTCGTTCATACGCCGTATATTTTATTATTTAATTTCGTCGGAGGAGGCATTATGAGACATGAAAAAAGTCTTGGCTGGACGGTATTATGTATAGGTGGGTATTAAGGATTTTCAGTAGATGAAACGGCACAAGAGACGGCATTACATCGCAAGGGCGAAACTGTCACGGCCTGTGACATTATTATTCGTTATAAACGAGTTTACGACGCCGCAAATCATACTCCTGTTCATATTTTCAAAACGGGCTACATCTCGTTATTCAATTTAATGCATGAATTGCAATATTTGAATTTTAAAATTACATTATTGTATATGTATATATAAATATATGTGATGAACTTCCCACTGTATAGTTTGTCACATAATCGGTGACACGATATATAATGTGTAGAATATTTCACCCTCGTTACAATATATAGACACGTGCAGTGAGTTTTGAACGTACGAGCAAGTAGGCCACACGAGAAATACACATCATGTAAATGCATTTCAACCCTGATGCCATGAATATTAATGAAATCATTGCGCCCATTTATAGGTCTATTAATCACCACCAGATTCAAATATCCTGTCTCATTTAGCGCCGGTTTTATCTTTGTTCCATGATCAAGCGACCATCGGCAAGTGAGACGGTAAGAATCGAAGGGGAGTTGTGATTCTATAAGGGACATATGAGAAAAAAAAGGGAAATATTAGGCCTATCAATCATCGAACTCTGTGTGATTCTTGGCTTTCGTACGTGCGATGCTGTGCCTGGCTTAGTGGCCGTCCTATACACACAAACTCATAACAGTGCAGCTATTGCATACGAAACGTTCACACCCCCTCCATTTTCCCTTCATTATCACTCAATTTTTCATTTATAGTTGAGTTTGCTTTGATGACTTTTATATTTTCATTTGGAAAAACGGCCTAATCTATCGAAAGATGAGATACCCGGGTTGTTTTATGTCATATGCAGGGGTGAGATCTCGACATTCATCGTAGATATCCCAAAAATAAATTGCACATCGAATATTTGGTATGGTTTTCTAGTTTCCTACGAATCATAACCTCAATATTATCATCACGACCACCATGAATGATTGGTGACACAAGATACATCTTGAAAAACCGTGACGAATATTTTCCCTCTTTCGTATTTACCAACAGAATTTAATGTACCACGCATGAGCGATTCAATATGTTAGACACATTTACTATCATCGTGTTGAACGATTGATCAATCAATAACTTGATGAGGAGAAAGAAAAAAAGAAAACACAATGCAAAAGAGAAAAATCAGATGATAGTATTGGTAGCATGAAATTTCTCGATGGAATTGACTCGTTTTACAATACAAAGCAGTGAACGAAAGAGCATGGAATTGAATTTGAATATTGATTCGATTCATTTGAATTTCATCTTATCGAAACGTTGCGCGTACCCCCATCATGAGGTACATTCCAGTATATACACAGTAGATTGGTGGATTACATATCGCAGTGTGAAATTGGAAACGATATGAAACGGGTGTTTGTGAAAAAGAGAACACGCGAATAGGCGCATACACAGATATCGGTAGGGACCATCACTCTTTAGCTTTGGTAAATACGAGCGTACATACTCATATATATGTATTCAGACACATGCATATATACTTATCCGAGAAAAGCGAATCAACTTTCCCTGGTGGGTAAGTCAAGTCAGTGGGAAATAAGCACTGAATACGCTTACAAAAGGAAAATGCAAAAGAGTCTGGAGAATAGAATTTATAAAACGATTCTTCGTGTTGCTATCCCGTGAATTCATCTCTAAAAACGCTAGTAAAGTCTCATGAGATTTTATATGTCAAAGAATTGATAAATAATATTTTTTTCATATAATTTTATATATGAAACAGGCAACCCGAAATCACTGGAAGCATTAAAAATTCACCTGCTTTTTTACTGTAGTTAAAATCAGAAATCGACCTTTATTTTTATTATTGGTCTCAGTTATAATGTTAATAGTTCGTCGTACTTCTTTATTGTCTACATGGATGAAAATAATTCAAAAAACAGAGATGGAATTAGATTGTACAGGCAAAAATTGTCATATAAAAATAAGGATGGAACGCTATAACCATGTGAATCCCAGTTTTCATACACATAATGTTATCGGAGCGACTGTGCGCCCAGTTTTGCCCCAGGAATTTTTTTATAAGTCATATAATTTTTCGTCCCGACGGCAATCAAGGGTATTCACGACGGGTCCCCCATAAAGACGCACTAAATCTCGCTGAAGTTTCGGCATTTGCAGGTGAGCTGGCTCCTTTTCTTACCCCCACAGTATACCTCTGAGTACAATGTGGAGGGAAAGAAAAAAGGATGGTTGATGGTACTTGTGAAAATATGATTTCTTATTCGCTTTATCAAGTGCGCGTAAGAGAGGGAGTGAAGCATTAGCTACGCAAAATAATTTCATTGCGAGTTTCATAACTGCCGGTGGTGAAAGTAAATCTGGTTATCAAAATCAGATCGCTCACAGCGATGGTTCTTGACGTGAAATATTTTTTGACATCGTTGATGTATGCAAATTTATTATTTTTCTATACAGAATTTCATCAACATGCAACGAAATCAATGGAGTATGTAACGATGCGTGTATGTTACGGATAAATATTCAATTTAAATAGATCAATTGGTAGAGAAGTTCATTAGTGCACCATCGTTTGATGTTAATTATTCTATAACACACAATTATCTCAGCTTCACTCATTCGTTCACAGAAAAACACAGTCTTTGTCACGCAACTGGGACGTAGTTCTATTCATATTCAAATAGTAGCAGTACTTTAATTTACATGCTAAGAGTGTCTCGCCCATTCAACCCCCCTGAACGCCTACACTGGCATTGCTGCGCGGACGCGTACCTCCGCCCTTTCAGATCTTCGCGTGGATTTCCATTTGAATTCGCAAAATGGCGCTGACTCCACTCAGGGGCTACAAAATTCTTTATTGAAAGATCCGATGCATGATAGTTTAATCCGGAAAAAAAGAGAAGCGAAACCATATAAACTACAAGTTGGCGACTGTGCGTCAGCCAATCGTAGATACTGGCGAAAACTATTTCACACGTTGCGTCCGTAAATTTTACGGATAATTTTCTCCATAAGATGACACCGTTTTTTTTTCAGAGTACAGGAGAATCTCATTATAAATTGGGCCACTAGGCTGAACCAATAAAATCCTGAGAAAATTTGTATCGGTTCACAGAATACCCATCGAACGGCAGCTCAAAAGAATTATACATCTCCCTTTTTTTTTTCCTCCGGTGATTGTAGTTAACCATAGGGTTTTCCAGTACATATATAATTTTCATTCACGCGCTACTTCAGCTCATTGATTGTTACAGGGGCGCACGCGTACTCTTAAATACGAACTACTCCAAGCTGCGTTCACGATTTTCAGTATGATATTATGTCGAGTCCAATTTGGAATTTATTCCGTTTCTTGAATACACGCTGCAACCTTACATCGAATTTCCATCAGTGCATCAAGCAACTTTTCTGTAATTTTCCCGTCACGATATTGCGTTCATCTATAGTCATTTTGGGGTGGAAAATCTTGCAAATATTTGAGAATGTTAAGCTTTCAGTATGAGCAGTAGATCATCCACGAGAAATAAATTCATAATCAATTAATCTGAGGATAGAATTTTCGGTAATCCGCGCGTATAATCACAAAATCGATTGATGATTGAACAATAACAAATATTAACTTTCAATAAAGCTGTAAATATAAATATGGGTGTTGAGATACGTCTGTAACTGATGTGTATATGTATTAAACATACCGAAAAGAATATAAAATGACTATATATGATATTAGTTCAACTGCGTAAACACTCGAGAACTACGGGGTTGCGAGTTGGGAAATTGCTCCAATCCACAAGAGTGTGACGGTTGACCTGAGAGAATGAGTGCAGCCGCAAAATACATGGTACATATTGATCACTGGTGTATTTTTACTTTTTCACAATATGCCCTTGTGTATATATGTACGAATGTTTATTCGCCCCGCCATTTGAGACAATATACACATATAAGCCGTTGACTCAACGTTATCCGCTTACAAGTCAAACGCGTTGGCGTTTCCGTTCGGATTTTCGAATTCGGAACCGCCGGTGCGTATACATAAATCCGCATCAACTTCAAAGCGGTATATTTTCCCTTCACAAATGCTCCTTGTTTACGTAGCTATTAAGGTGCAGTTTGAAAATATCAATGAGAAATCCCTTAAAGTACATTGATGAATACGTCGACACGTCTTTTATCATATGTACCATGAAGTATGTTTGATATCATGTCAATTGATTCTTCAATCTCAATTTATTCGGATTCATACAATATATGGTGATATCTTAACATGAATGATGGAATCAAAAGTGAATGATATATGAGGCAATAATAGTCAATTGATGTTGAAGCTTATCAGAAACATTGCAATCCACCATCAGTTGTTGAATGAGTTTTTCCAAGAGGTGTGGTACATATCACCCACGATGGCGAAAAAAGATGTATGAAATTCCGGCGCCTCCCAGTCGGTTTTCCCCGGTGACGGAGTAGAATATATTGGATTCTGGTAGTCAATAGAGGCAGTTAGGGGTGGTAACACAGCCAGAGGCAGGCGTTTTATCACAGCGCCTTGATATACTGGGCGGTCTCTGTTATAGAGGGGTTAATCTCTCACACTCGGTTAGTTCCTATTCGTATAACCTCACCCTGCTCGCTGCTCTATCTCTTTCTCTGCCTTCCGTCTTGCCTCATCCCGCGACAATTTTCATATTCTCTCGCTATATTGGACCATTATATATGCACTAACGCGCCACCCTCTGCTCACGTCTCTCACCACTCTCTACATTGACTCTTGCACAAAACCAGCATTTGCAACATCCCTTGATAGCAAATAGCGCATTAAACGCGTGGACAGACACCCTCTACTCTCTAAGTGAGCCACATGTTTACCACCACCTCTATACCTATGCACAATCTCATTCTTTTGTATTTCACATTCATATCCACTGATTATGCAAAAAAAAAACTTGGAAGAAACGAATGACCTGACGCAGATTGTGGAATTAATACAATCAGAAAAATACAAATATAATGGAATTGTAGACAGGGTACATAAATCTATCTTCGACATATTTGACTATATGTTCGTTGTTTTCAATCTGCATGCATGTTTGTGCTAATGGCATATATATATTTATCCATATATATTTTCGATTTTGTCTGTATACAAAGCAAACGGTGAGGAGGATCAGCGAAAGCGGGTTATAAGGAGCGTATAAACCGACCATTAGTAAAGCCCGCACTACTGTCCATTGTCTCAGTGTTTGCTGAAACAATTGACGGGGCCGCGCGGTGTTAGGTCGTCTCGTTAGCGCGAATCGCGTACCAACAGGCCCCTGCATTGTCCCCGAGCAGTTAGCACTTACGGAAAAATCCTAACGAGCTCTCAGTCACCATTTAACACCTCTCAAACCACTATACACATATATTACGTATTTTTTTTTCATATTATCATACACAGCTACTTCATTCGGGGACACTGGCGCTTCTGGGAACAGAACGTTTGAATACAAAGTGTCACCAATTATGTGACCATGCTAAAGTTTATCATAAGAAGTGTGGGAAAGCTCATCGTCAAAGCCATAGATAACTTTTCTGTATTCATCACGAGGTTGTGCACAGTTCACGTCACATTTCATCTCTGATTTGGTCGTCACATGTTGCAACTGTGCTGAGTCAAATTACGAAAACTCGTCATACATTTATTCTGGCTGAATTATTTGAGCTTATCCCCGTGCAATGATTGATTCAGCATGAGACAAATCAATATGAATCTTGATATGCGCAAAGTCAACAGGATCAATGCTGATAGATTTAACCATGGAAAAATCTGAACATTATATATTATTGTTGTAGATATAGTATATTGATAGGGCGATATATGATATAGGCGGGATAGGCACAAGGGTGTGAAAGAGATCGCCCTCAAAATTGTTATTAACACTCGCACCCCAATGTATAGTCTATTCACATATACAACCCAAAGATATCGCAACACACGCATTATTATCATGTGAATAAAATATATATGTTCATATATATTAATGGGGAGAGGGGAGCTCATCTATAGTTGGAGAGTGGCTTGTAAGCAGATACATTATTCTGTAGGGACTAATGTAATATTACAGAGGGAGGGTGAGTAGGAATTATAAGTGTCAAAGGGAGTCCTTATCTACTAGAGCGATAACGAATTCGGTTATTCAGTTAGCGTTCATTGTTCAATGATTTTAGATCGTCCATGGCTGATAGACACACTACCTCCCCTTTTAAGTTTAGCAATCTCCTCTCGTCTATACACTCGTTTCCCTGCTATCCTACATCACCATCCTTTATCGTATATAAATACACATATGTAAACGTTAATGAGAAGACATATCATATAATCGTGATGGATGCATGTTCGTTTTGATAAATTGGCGAATTATCCCCGACGAGTAAGTACGGATATACGAACGAATTTGCAATGTGTTGTTGGAGCTCGTGTAATCTATGTTGACTAGTACTCTCGATCTTTTCTTTATTTCGGAAAAAGTTATTTCAACAATGAAGTACTTTCTGAATATAAAGCTATGTATCGACACGAATTTTTTATCGATGTGAAATGTGACGAATGATTAATTGACCGTCAAGTTGTGAAAATGAAGAAAATAATGACAGTGGTTACCCTTGGGACCTAAATGCGATAGCGATTACCATTCAGGGAGGAATATTTTATTTTTATGATACATTTTTCAACATAATATGACACTAATTGAGTGGAATGCAATTTCTTTACTAATTTTTTTTTGTTGTTGCAAAATAATATAATTTTCAGTAATTTACTTCTCATTGTCTACAAGCAAATGCATAAATTTTCTCTATTCCTTCAGTTCTCTCAAATCTCACGTATACGTACACTACACACACACCCGCGTGCGCAACTATAAATAATCTGTATATAATCGTTTCATACTGTTCCAAGATGCCAGCGAGCAAAGTTCTGAGCTCCATTGTGCCATTTTACCGTGTGCAGCTATATAACAGAATGAGGGATCTCTACGATATTTATGCATCACATCGTCACCGAGGCGTTCTTTCTCCAGCGATATAATAACGACAACTTCATTCGTGCTCCGGTACTGAGTCAACCACAAGTTATAAGGCGCCCTCACACCCGTTATAAGTATCCATATGCATACATCCATCCGACTACGTGTATATATATATATATTTATATGTACAATGTACATTGCATCGAGAGATGAGAGCGCTGCGATTCAAGTTGCAAGCAGTCAATATACAGCGCGATGAACAAGAGCAACAGCAAGAGACCAAGAAGACAAGAACAGAGTGAGATAGGGATTGAGACAGACAGAAGGAGAAAGAACGTGACTATATGTGTTATATATAGATATGAATGTACCTACCTGAGCTTATGTATTTTAGATGGATGTTGAGTATTCGACTACAGGCAACATATGAACATTGCATGGATGTTTGTTTAGATTATGGAATGTGTGCACCCATTGCAGAGCTTATCACGGTGAATATTTTCGATATCTGTTGATTCGTGGGATTATGTCCCTTCGATATTGTCGATTGTCAAATCGACATGACAATTTATATAGAGGAAGAAATTTTTCATGTTTCTGTTGTTATCAGTATTTGAGAAGTCATTGCCAAGTGTTTATTATGATTTAATTGATTAATGAATAAATGTGGGATTTATTGGCCAATCTTCACTCTCACTTGCGACAATGCAACTTTCTTATATACAGAGTAAAAATTGATAAGACGTTAATGACAACAGAGTCACATATATATTCATGAAGATATAAATATTGATGAGCATCAACGCAGATCACCTCCCCTAATTCCATCGTTTGATATCATTACAATCATCGACAATAATTGTAAAATGGATTCAGCACGAAAGCTGTATGTGCTATGAATATAAATGTGTACTGTCATATCATCCCTGAAATTTTGATACATTTTTGTATGCCGCAATCAGTTTATCCCTCTTTAGAATACGTCAACACCCTTTTCCGAGGTGTGTGTCAGATTGGAGCAGATTCTGCGCAGTGGATGATGCAATTTCCTCCTATCTTTCTCTTCGTCACTTCGTCACCCTCTCCTTTCCATTTTTCCTCACTATCACCCTCCCTTATTGCAGCTTAGTTCCTCCCTTCTCTTTTCCACTCACTACCAACTAACAACACAGCCTCCATGCGAATCTAAAGTAGCCACGGGGGATATCAACCACCATTTTGTGTTCATCCCTATGCGGGATGTGTAAAAACAGCATGGCGGACGACGAATCAAGTTGAAGCAATAAGCACAATGTGGAAGTGAAACATTGAAGGCAAACTGGGGATTCTCGGGAGAGAAAGGGAGAGAGAGGAAACGAGAAAGATAGAGCAATTAAGCCGCGTGATAGCGTTGACTATCACAAAGTTTGATCTTCATATATAAATGTCTGTATGAGAATTAGTTTTTCCCATACCTCCCCCATATTTCACGCAATCATCCACCTCGCTATACGTTATAAAATTTTTCCGTTCATTCCATCACCAATTTTATCCGCATTCCGTAATTGTTTTGATTGATTATACGACAATCTGTCACAATTGATACAAATTTTCAATGTGAAAGGAGGAGTCATTCTAGAAATTGGAAAGAGAAAAATATTTGAATTCGTATGAAAGAAATTGGTGGAGAGTGAAGAGTTGCACTAATTGAAATGAACGAAAGTGATTTATGTCGTCACAAGTTAGAACTTTCTTAAAGCGTTGTGTTAAGCAACTTCAGTCCGAGTTTAATTACACCGGTCCTCGAGCTTGGACCAATCTGATAGCCACTAACGTTGGCGTCTCGCCGGGTTTCTTGTCTTGTAAAAGTAAAGAAATAACGACGATGAGAATGATAGCACATCAAGGAAGACTTGCAGTAAATAATAATAAAGGGAGCGGGAAAATGCAGTGAAGATTGGCGGAATGGAAGGAAGTGTAAGTTGAGTGAGTAGTGATAAGCAGTGATGAAGATGGTTTCGTTGCAATCAGAGATTTTTCTCAACAAATTACTAATACAACTATAAAAACTTTCATATTTTCCCAGCACGGATCGTGCTTGTAGAACTAAATTTTTTATAATGCATGAAAGGAAGAATGGGAACTTGAATTTAATTCTGATATATTACAAATGTGACAAAATGCGAAGCGAATTCATATCATATTTCATATTTGAAATAGAAAACGTTTAGTAGTAACTTGTGATGAAAGATGACTTCATTCAAAGATGAGAGCGCAAGAAGTTGAGGGCGAGGATGACGATGAGGGTGGCGATGAGTAAGGAAGATGAAGAATGTGCATGTGAGTACTGTGCATTTGTCTCTCTCATGGGCTATCAGAGAAGATATATGTTGTATACTTGAGAGCGCTTTCTGGATTCTTGTCCTTTCACTTGAGTTAAAAGTGAGTATTCTTCCAATTTTGTATGGTCAAACCATCAGGTTAACAATGGTTATATAGACTTTGAGGTCTTTTGAATGGATTTTTCTCACCATTATGAGAATAATACCATAGATGTGGAATATAACATCTACCTCTCGAGCAGGACAAAAAGTTAGAAGTGCATGGCATTTTGTGATTTATAATAAAACGAATTGTGTTTGTGTATGAGAAAAAAGGAGAGATGTATGATCTGATATATTTTCCTTTTCACACTCTCATACGAACTGCAGAATGCGTGAATGAATTATGAAATTTATGAGTTATCCAATTTTCATTCTCTCACATCGAGTAATATTACGAATAAATTTAGGAAAAACATCTTTGTGTAACATCATAATAACCACGAAATGACCATAAAATTATCGACTCCACTATGTACAGCGTTTTTGTATGTATATAAGGGTATCCTGTTTTCTCCACTCCATTCTTCTCACTTGTGGATGCATATGCGAGCGTTGGTAGATATATGTACACATACCAAGACGACCACCTACAGACAATAACACGAACCGCCACTTTGCTCACTAAGCGTTATTGAATGAATTTAGTCGATCTTTTCACAACTCAGAAGTATTGTGACATCGGACGACAAATGCTTGGCATACATTCAAACGAAATCGTAATTTAGTTGAAGGTTGAACGAATACTTACTCGTACACACATGTGAGAAATTATGTTTGTATATTTAGGCAGACACAAGTTGGCACAGAAAGCGAAGCGAATGACATTTAGTCATCAGCTGCGATGATAATCACTCGTCAATCATGTTCTTATCTTGGGTCTGCTTTTAGATTCCACTCATTTGTCCATCTCAACTCAAATGTTTTAATTTCTTTCTCAGACAGATTCAGTAATTTCTGTCCCAATTGATAATAGCATCGAAATTGAACGAACATGAAAATTCTTGGACAAAGAATCACGGTACAACTAGAAGAACTACTTGCTGTCATGATATTTATGTTTTTTGCAAATATTCAAGAGTTTTGTATTACTGATACATCAATGCTCATATTGATAGTGTTCTCCAATGAGATTATTGGGATTTAATTGGATGAATCGCCATCGAGCAGAGAGAATTCATCGTCACCTAAGTGATCAGTTATAATGGTTTAATTTTCCATCACATCCATTTTATATGACTCCATCCAAACATTATATACTTATATATAAGCTTGTAATGGATATAAAAGTGTTCGCTGGTAAACTTCATCGAAACTTTGGGCCGGTAAACTGAGTTGATAAACATCGGGAGATTATGATGTTTCTTCGCGATACACATCACAATAAATGAAATGGATAAACGGCAAAAACGAACATGTCTCAATTCTGTTGATATGCGCGGATCTTGTCTTGAATCGAAAAAATATGTACACGAAGCAAAGGCGGATGGAAGAGTGGACAGGAGCAACAGAAAAAAATTTGGAATATTTATGTTTGGTATTATTAGCGTGCGTCGTTGATATCTTAGTGGGCATCACTAATTAGCTCGCGGACGCTTGCCTTTCGGCAAACAGTGCTCGCTACTGTCTCTCAGTTTCCTGTAATCAAGATGGTGGCGCCAAACCGCCCGGGGCGGTCGAACCAAAACTAATTGCCACGGTTAATTTATGCCGCGACATGTAACGTACAGTCGTCTCTGAATTCTCCGTTCCTCTTCTTTTACCACTAATCGCATCAGAAAATCTTCTTTACTTGCCAGAATAATCTCAGTCATTTTTTTTCTTTCCTCCTCTCGCTGATTTCACGAACACGATATGTTCCTCCACACATATCATACACCATTCTAATATCTATTGTATAAACGTGATTCGCAATCACGTTCTGTTCCGTTCCCCCATCCACATTTTCCTTCACATTCCCAAACTTTTTCCTTCATTTCAAACTCCTCCGGTACTTGAGATGGATGCAATTTAGTCGTTAAATATATAAATATATTTACAGCAACATGTGGAAGATTAATATTGTATATTAGTGACGAGGTTCATTTTAATAGACTATATATTTATAGTCTCTATTTTACAGACTAAGCAAGTTGTACATTTATACAAAAGAGTAATATATATTGAGTAATATATACGATTAATTGCCTCCGTCAGACTTGGGACTCTTTTTTTCTTAAATGATATAATATGTATTGTGAGATAAACGATGATATACTCATGATGAGCACAGCATCGTTATTCTCCACTATAAGCTCATGATGACCTATATTTACAACTCTCAAAACTCATCATGGCTATGTGTTATTTACATTCTTGTATGTACAACCACAACAAAAATAATCATTTTGATATGATAAATTTCATATTATATCATTTGAATCATGGGCTTTATGTATTTGTCTCTTCTCTTTCATGCGAGATTCATATTGTTTTCCAATTATTTTCGCGGATTCATTGGATCAATAGAAAATGTCGTAGAACGTGAATTATTGTGAACTGTTCTGAGAGTTTATTCATTCTCGTGCATGATGAGGTGTGACTGGATGATGGGATGCAGCCATTCCACCAGAATGAGACAACATACCAACAGGGTAGAGCGCACTGTGTCCAAGCAATCCATGATGTGCACCGTAAAGACTATTATGATGTTGCCTCACTGCTGACATTCTTAATTTTTCAATTTCTGCTTCTTGCAATCTTTTAGCTTTGGCACGACGATTTTGAAACCATATCTTCACCTGTATCAAATTAATGTGTTACATTATTTTCTGCCATAATATTACAATTAAATAAACTGGAGACTCATTGAATTGATGGTGATGTTATTATGGTATAAAAGCAAATGTATATACTTGTGTTTCGGTCAGGTGCAAGGACGACGAAAATTCTGCACGCTCAGCTACACTCAGATACTGCCTTTCACGAAATTTCTTCTCTAAGGCGAGCAACTGTTGAGTGGTGAACGGCGTCCTGGGTTTCCGATTTGGCTTGTGTTTCCTCAAATTACATTTGAGTTTGGCTGGTTCTCCATTCTCTGTAAAATAAAATATAAAACTCCAGATAAAGCGCACAGTGCAAATTCATTTCAATATCTTGCACTAGTACCAATGAACACATGGAATTATCCTCATCTCCATTTTTTTCCGTATTAATTTTTTACAGTTCACCGAAGAAATTTATAATTTTCCAAAGCAACTCCACCGCGAGCACACTCAGGTCGTCATGACTATTAAGTTTTTTTTCGCTTGAGCATTTATACAGACCACAAACTGCATCTACCATATATTTATACACGACGTCGCACTCATCCACAATCCCTAAAGTTGCGTGGATGAGCAAAGAAGTGCAATCACGAGAAGACAGGGGAGATCGTTCAATATGGATGTAACGATATAGTGAACAAACGATGCGTTGCGAGGTGAATAAAGTCGCTGATTGTTATTTGTATATGTGGTTGAGCTCTCATATTTTGCGCAATTTTTTGTACACCACTTTGAGCCTGGTTTCCTTCCACTTGGCCATTATGTATCAATGTAAGGTTTCATGAGTCATTATGTATAATGTGATGGATAAAAGTGTAATAGAAAGCGAAATTATACAAGCTCCGACAGTAGTGAGGAACTGAAGAACAAAGACGATTATATATATATAGGTGCGTACGCGTGTGTGTATTCATGTACAGGGCTCCAACTCAAAGCTGTGCATCGGTTGACATTACCTTGAGATTTGTCCCGAAACAATTGACAGATTTGTAGAGGTAGAACAGTATAGATGTGGTGAAGATCTTTCCACCGCGCGTCGACAATCGTTTGGTGAATTCACCGCTACTGAGGACAAAAGGCCATCGTCGTTTCTGAATTTCAAATTCGGGCTCTGTCGAGCGCGCTTATAAACTGACTACCTTGGCATATCTCCACTTAAAATACTTGGCTCTCCCCTCTGTTTCTGGTGCATCGAGACATGGGAGCTAAGCAAACGTAAAGCAATTCGCCTTTGTCACAACAGGCTTCCACTCGCGGCCGCCCTGCTATGCTAAGGGTCCAATTAGTCTCCGGCAATCTGTGGTATTCAGAACTTGCCAGGCCACCGGCCAAAAACGTCCCGCCAAACGTACTTTAATCCGCGTATTTACTTTCTGTTGAATGGAGACCAATGATTGGGAACCCATTCAAAATAATTAGCTGATTTCATCGAAATTGTTGTTCTGCGAATTTGACTACGGCGACCTCAACCTCTCTCCATCATTGAATTACACCTCTTTTGTAAATCCTCACACATGCATATACATGAGTTCCATAAAATTTAACCAATTTCAACGAATTAATGTCATTGAAGCATGTAAGGGAAGCTGAACGTTCATTCATTGGATTCTTCCATTCCGATTTCGTTGTGTCGCATGGAAATACTTTTTAGCGCGTGTGCCGACGGCCGACGGTGGATGCTTTGCTATTACTCATAGCCTCACATAACAGTTTTTTCACCGAGTGAGTGGCACTTGTCAACACGAATTATTAAACTCTATCCCGACAAATTTCTGTCAATATGTGTTTCCTACGAACGATTTGCACCTTAACTACTAATATTGCCCATTCGCATTCAATTATTCATTTGAATTGACTACGTGGCTGTCGCTGCCACTTATACATTTAATTACACATTAATCAAACATTCCTATTGTTTATTCGATCAAGTGGGCTGATAACCCAGTTGTGTATCATGGTTGACATAAAAAAAACCATAAAAATTGGAGAAAATTCAGGAGTACTTCCAAAACATTATAAAGATCTTAAGAATTGGAAATAATTTTGACGTATATTTACCGTTGAGTGGAGCATGATGAGGAAAGTGTGAGGGAAAATAGCTGGCAGCCAGTGATCTATGTGGCCCGGCACCACCCCAAACAGCTGGATGAAGACTCGCTGGTAGTCCTAATATCGATCCCAAAGTTGAAAACCCACCTACATACGCAGGCATGGGTCGTACTGGCGTTGGACTCATCGATTCATGTTGTTCAAGGTCCTCGACATCCACCAAACAACCGTCATCCTCATCTTCCATATCGGAACAACGCGATCGCACTTCATCATGTGAACTTTGAGGTGATTCAGAATCGCAGTCCGCAAGTGTCGTATGTCCATTCGAGGATGAAAGCAAACTAGGATTTTTTGTTTCATTTCGCGTTATTTGTCTGTGATAATCTTCCACTATACTCGATATCGAATGACTTGTCGCTGTGAATTTCGGACGTAAATTTACCACTGTTGTCTCACTACAACTACTACTTCCTGGTGAATTATTTGCATTTATCGGGAATTCTTGATGATGATCATGAACTGGTGAATATGACAATGTTATTGGTGATGAACTGGGCGATGGATAAACTGTCGACGCACTTGACACTGGTAACACTGAGCTATTGATTTGTGACACACAGGTTTTTTTCGTATCTGCTAACAATGCGGCAACAGAGAAGCTCAAACGCTGTTGGATCGCAGGTCTGGGTGTCGGCTCGATTGCTTCGATACGTTCAGGTGAGCCGGGACTCGTCGATGACGGTGTGATCGGCGAGCTCGTCATCCTTAACACTGTCATCCTCGACTTTGTTTTGTCCTTGATAACAACTCGCTGTTCTATACCAAACAACTTTATCTCAATTTTATTCCTCTCTGTATTTGTTTATTCTTCTGTTGAATATGTAATCACATGTTATTTTATCTCACGCAAATAACAATATTCGATGCAAACTACACCACTTAATTTCCGTCGATTTCACTTTTACAACTAGGCTCTCAGTTAACAGAATTCACATAAAATGTTCCTTACAGTGTAACATTTCAGTATTATCAATAGAACGGGTAATCATCAGACAATGATAGGACAATTAATTTCATAATGCCATATGAAATTAAATGTAAACGTATGTAACGGCACGTATGTCTAACACCATTCTATATAACTTCCTATCCAGACGAGCTCTCGAAGTGAACTGACTGCCAACCATCCCGTTGCAGGCACCGAACCAACGACTTTTTCCTTCCATCGCGTTCACAATGCGCACGGAGGATAGTGGGGAGTAATCGCCAGAGCATATACATATATATGTTATTATGGTGGAAGGCGTTTCACCGAATAAATAGGGGTGTGTTATCCTGAGTGATGTCTACGCCCCTTATTCATCGACAATACTCTCACAATCGTTGAGGTGAGAGCGAATGAAACTAAGATGCCGTGTTCACTACTACACTATCCGCTAATATGCCGCACAAAAACGTGCAATGAATATTTCTACGTAGTGGAAGAAAGATTATTAGAGGAAGGGATAGGTATGGTGGCTTTTAACTTTTATGCAAATGCTTCGAGTGCATTGCTGAAGTGGGATCGCAGTTCGCTTGTAAGCTAGCCAAAGCTATATAGACATAGTGAATAGGGTGGGGATGAAGCGATATAGCGCCGTAGGGGCGAAGAGAGAGATTTAATCGCAACTTGCCTTCCTACATTGCAGACGTTAATGAGCATAATTGACCAATTAGACTCGTTGATTGTGCCGGAGGAGAGAAAAATACTGGAATCATGGAAAATTTCAATTTATGAACCAACGTATAACGAATAAATGATTTAACACCATAAATTAATAAGATATTTATAATGATCTGTTCCAACTCGGTGATTATATGAATGTAGCGGAGAACAAATAGTTTCATAGACGCCACAATTTTTTCAAATCCATCTAATTATATAAATACATATGTGTGTTCGCGCATGTGCGTGTCCTGTATAATAATGTTATCAGGGCAAGGTCAGAGTCAATTATGTTTTTGAATACATTCAATCAGTTTCCGTTGAGGATATACAAAGACAATAAGACGGTTAGTCGCGATCAAATGAAATCAACATGAAAATGATGTCAAAGATCATCGTGACAATGTCATCGGATATGCGAGAATGCAGAGTTTCATTAACCGATCACGATCAACATTCGTAATTACATTTTTATTAGTATCTATTCGGGAAAATAACGAGGACCGGAAGAAGGGTCAACATACAGACCATTTATATGTACATTTACGATGGAACACTATTGTAATATTTATACAAAATTCTCTTGCTATATGACTGACATCACAATCTATCGTTGGAGTTATAGGACAAAAAAAAATAATAATCAATCTCTCGGTAATTGTATGTAATTTTTTCGCTGAAATTTACTGATCGGATATGTACGAAATATTTGCAAGTATAAAACATAAATGGACGCATTAACATACCGACATCTGTGCCACTTTTATTATATAAACAAAAATACAAAGGAATTAGTTTTTTCATGTGAGAAGCGGCCATGAACACATCCATTTCGAAGTCTACATAATTGTTCGAATGTGCATTGATCACTGAAACATCACACATGAGTAATTCAGTTCGTAAAACGCGCGATATTCCTGTTCATATTGGAATATAATTCGTCACTCGATATTTTCTCTCACTTTTATTCATGTCTGAATATCAATCACAATCAACTGTTACTTCGCTACCAAAAATTTCCCAATAAAGCAATACACGATTTACATTTTTCACTTATATTGTTTCATGATTGCAAGTAGATGATTCCATAACTGTATAAGACAGCGTTATGTGTCAAACGACGACTTGGCTAATAATTACGGTAGACTAAAAGGAAGCAGAGAAAAATTTCGCGACACGCAGCCGTCGTGACACACTGGATGTATAGAGAAGAGAAAGATGGGCCAATTTGGACGGTTACCAAGGCAAACGATACGTTAAATAGATAGGATGGCAACCGGTGGGGAGTCCAACATAATGAGGACCACCCGCTAGCTATTCCGACCGCGAGGAACCTATTTAATGCGTGTATATAAACGTCACATCGTCGACTTTACATATATGTATATACAAATACCAACGCAAACTTACTACAAAATTCATTAATATAATTGAGTGTGAAACAAATAGTTTGCTTTTTCTGCAATGTATGTCGCAATAACAGACAATTTTTCTACGAAAAATATTACTTAAGCCATATTGCTCTTATGATATTGTGGAAAAGTAATTAAAACTAAAAGGAATGTTGATGTGGCTGTTGGTTGTGCAACAGCAACTTTTTTTATTATAAATAATTAGCGTTTTCAAGGTGGGGACATTTTCAATTTGCGAGCACCAAGCCATACTTCAACTGGAGTATATAATTATTCACATGAGCTGTTAATTATTCACAGCTTGCTATATTGTGCATGAAAATTGTGTCTTTTTCAACGTAGTGAGTTCTAAATCGAGCTGGCGTTGGAATTGCTGTTATGGTGGTCTACTGTCACCCATTTCTCTGTCATACCTATCAACCCCCAGTTCTATATCCATGGAGAAAAACGTCGGCACTATGTCAAGTAGGAAATTTCACAGTTGAAGTGGAGTGAATTTATTAATATATTAAAGATGAACCATACCCATCAAATCTGCGTCGTGAGGAATTCGGCACATGATAAATTGCTATCCAATTTCAAATTGAACATTCTAAAAAAAATCCCCTTTAGTTTCTACACCCATTGAAACACATACACAATGTTTATATAGCTGTGCTATCGCAGCGACAAATTCTAACGACAACACCGTATAAACTCGTAACACAAATACATACACGGCTACGCTAAAAAAAGATTCACCGAAACTATCTCCGAAGAATGTATCCTTTCGATCTCTTTGTTGGTTGAAAAGTGGACGACATGACCAAAAATACAAATCGGAAAATATTTATTCCCCAACTTCACAATACAACACATGCGAAAATTCACCTCATTCGCAATATATGTTGACAAATTCAAGTATACAAACAATTGTCATACTGTATTGTTGATTAAATATTCATGAAACTTTGCAGAATAACACAGTCGTGATTTATTCTGAAACAGAATATTTACATGTCTACATCCACTTATGCAATATACATACGAGTACGTATCATCTCCTGATGAATACTAAATAAAAAACTATTTGATCCAGAAGCGACTCAGGCCTATTATTATTGCAATCTCTTACTGAAATGTCTGCCAATAATTGAATATTGCTCGAATGAAACGGTAAAACGCCATTTAATGAGAAAGAGTAAGCGAGAGAGGGTTGTGAGGGAAAGAAAGAAGGAACGAGAAAGTGAAATAACCGATGAAAAAGCCAACTAAACACATTTACCTATAGATTCAAATATATAGGTATAGCTGTAGTAGATAGGGGTGGAGGACTACTGCGATGGGGAAGAAAATCGATATTTTAATTGGACAAAATAATTGGAATGAACGAATGGAAGATTGTAATCTTTGGGCTTCCCTTTTGTGCGAGAGAGACCCGCGCACCCCCGTCCCATGATACCTTCCTACATCGACTGTTTCCCCCTCACTCACACACATGACAATGTGACTCCTATACAAATAAACACACACGCGCGTAATTCGCTTTGTCGTTCACTCAACGGCAAAGTCAACGTAACATGAACGTATAAAATGTTGGATCAACAACGTTATTAAATGGTGATGGTGGTGGTGATGATGATAATACATATTTACAAATATCTACCCTAAATTAATATACAGACATACAGGGCTACTGGTAATATGACGTATTCCTGTTAGGACGTCATAGATGAAGTCAAAAGCAAAAGATTCTGTCATACAATATTGTAACCTTATATATTGTTTACAATCCCACCACAAAATTTGCTCACGTGGATGTCAATGTGTGGTATTTATGAATACAAAATGTTCATGGATAAGAAGACGCGGACGTATAACACTCAATAACTTGAAGTCTGTGTTCCATTAATTCTGTTTTGTTTGAATTGTGCACACATTAATCTGCTGCCCCACTTAATTCATCGCGGAACCTTTTATTGAAATTGAATGTAACATGGATGTGATGAATGTAACAGCTTCAATTTATATCTCGGAGAAGTTAAAACTGTACAACTATCATTTGTCCAAATGACGAAAGAAAAATCGCATGTAGAAGTGATAAATCATATTCAACATTAATCCGTAAATATGTCGAATAAAAAACATTGAATTTGTAATTGAGATTGTGTAAGATGCTGTGAAATAATATTCTTCCTAATGTTCACTGAAAATATGTAAGAAAAAAACCGTGTCAGTGTTACAGATAATTACCCAACAGTTTGATTTAGCGTACGATATGATGTAAAGTGAAAAATGTTATAAGAAAACAAGTCGAGAGTAAAGCCAAAATGAGGAATATGAGTCTTGGGTTTTAACTCGACACCTAGCTGAAACACGTGTTCGCCATGCGTGGATAGTTAATATATAACTGGCCATGGTTTTGCCCAAACCGCATCCCCGTACTCCCCTTCCCCAACACACACTTCTTCAAATCATACATATGCAGTTATCCATGGGCCAGTTATATTAAAATAGTATGTACGGAGTAAGTATTTAATAGTCACGAGAAAAGCGGATGGTGAGCGTCAATGAACATAATACACACGCGGTTGCATTGAATCCATTCTATATATAAACAAGTGTGCATACCAATGATTCATTCTGTTATTAGAAGGACATAAACACCCACATAATCATTTTCACTAAATTATCCTTCTCATTCCATCAAAATCGAACATAAATGTTCGAATATAACACACCAAGTTCTATCATATGAAACATTTTCTACATTCAATTCCGCCTTTTTCAATTCAATTCGATGGGAAAAACAAATTTTTATCTTATTGTAAACACACTCTTGTATGTAAATCTTCCACATACTTTATATCTATATGTAGCCTTTTATTTATCCCACACGTCATTTTTTACATAGTTGTCGGATTCTCTGTGTCTTAGTTCGTTTCTCCGACCACGTCTCACACATTCACACACAACGCCTCAAAGATTAATTGCTCGTTTAGATCACTCAACACCACAGTGGATTTGAGCGTGGAATAAAAATACCGGCGCACGAAGAGCTATACTGTCAATCGATTCACCCTAATTGCTCACTGTCTGTATACTCAACTACTCTGACTTCTAACTGTATATCACATGGATATGCTGAGCAATCACTGTATATATGTACTCACATACATTCCTGAAGAGTGGATTGAAGCGCGACGGTCTGCATTCCATTTTCTACTCACAACCAGAAGTCAATGGTCATGAGCGGTAACTTTACACATTGATTCATCAAACTCTACGAGTCTAAAATCGTCTGGGTAATAATTACGAACATATTTTCATTGTTATATTGCACTTGAAATATCAAACAGGTGTACACAATTATTCATAGTGAAATATTATTCAATATTTGAAACGAATAAAATAATATGTTGAGCATTAGGACTCGGACGAAAAATGAATTAACTGTGTGTGAAAGAGAGAATAAATAAAATGGACATAAACATGAGTAGTTAAAATACACTGTTTAACGACAGGAAGTGTTGGCTGAGAAGAACATGTGTTTCGGCGTTTCGCGCGGTTCGTGTAATCATTACATTTGTCCGCTCGAAAACCCGAGTTATTACTGCCTGACTCTAATTAACCGCCATCTAAACTGAGAGTTCGTTTGTATATGTTTGCATATAGTTTTTGTCAATGTTCATGTTTCAATTGGCTTAAACCCTGCAGATGATCGAAAGTTGCGCACCACAATAACGATTAAGTGAGAATACATAAATGATGTTTGACTCACAACGATTTAACATGAGCTTGTTAATCTTGGTTGTCAGAATAAATAGATAAGCAAATAACCTACGTAATACGGAGGGAATGAGAAGAATTGAAAAATTAAATTAATGAAGAAAAAGGAAATGAGGAAAGCTACTGCTCACATACAAAACGGAGATCTTTCTCCCCTCTTTGTTTGGTTGCAACGACAAAAGTTTTTTTTTCACAGTCTGCTGTATTGCTTACAAATGTCTCGTTGTAAAAAGGCAAAGCGGCCTTCTCGTTCTAATGAGTCCGACTGTTAAAACATGTCTTACCCGTCTTTTACACTTCTTTTTTATTTTCTTCTTATTTCTTCGTCACCCCTCCCCGCTATTATATCTTGACATTCACACAATCTCTATACATTATGAATGCACATATAAATATAAATCGCTGTGTTTTACATTACATCCATTAAAATTCCAACATGGACCGCACATTATATAAAAATGGAAAGTGTATATATAGCGATTATTCGCAGAATATTGTATGAATGTCATATGAAATGAATGTACGCATATGCGAATGTTGACCAATTCAACAATACTCATAACAATAACATTCACGTTCCATTTAGCTATATATCTGGATACACAACTTTTTTAACGCATCACCGCATCCAAACAAAAATAAGATTGAGAATAAAATTGTCGAGGATGTCACACATACTCTGTGGTATTCGTGTATGCACATATATGCTACGGGTTATTTATTTGTAGCGTGTACACATGTCACTTGTGTGTACACACACGATAGGATTCCAGCGATTACGAGTGACAGGGTCGAGCGACGACCATGTCGAGAATTGTAAATGACTCGTAGATGCACTTTAACGCCCATTTCCCTCGAAATCCGCCCAAATCGCTTAACCGCAGCAAAGCGTTCCAATTAAGAGGTATGCGTTGTAGTATATCTATATTATATCATGTATATATATACACAACGTCTCTCCGACAGCGACTCTACTTCATTCGTTCATTCAATTTCCTTTCAATTCATTTATGTTGCATCTAATTTTAGATTCACATAGCGACAGTTCTGATCACTTGCGATATGATGAATCGTGCAATCACTGTTCGATCGCAGTGAGTTTCTTGAGTATTTTGCACAGATATAAATGCAATGATAATTAGTCTCACTATGCATTTATAATATATGGAGAAATACGTGTCCCGTGTATATGTGTAGACATATATGTATGATTATTTAAGGCGAGTGTAGAAGGAAAAGAAACGATATGCATTCCATGCCGCACGCCAAAGTCACTTTGGGATGTGAATGATACGTAATTTATTACGGGAGAAATGAGAGTTAAATATCCCATGAAAGCCGCCCCGTGTCAGAGCGAACGTATAACGACGATGGAGAGACTAAGATAGAGACTTTCCACGAGAGTTTAAATATTGAGCACATGTAGTGCATGCGCTTTGAGTTTATATTCCACCGCTGCTTCATCTATAGTCAACGTGTCGCTAACAAAAATAGAATCCACCATACGTCATTTACTTTGCACACTCTTTCTCACTTTCTCCATTTAGTTTTATTGGTGTTTTGTATTTCGTGCGGTGGTGTTTAGTTCCCCCTCGGTGTTTTTTTTTATTCAGACCTCAAAACCTCTAATAGACTTAGTGTCATTCTAATAGACACAGCTCGTTTAAACATGTCCAATGCACTCTACATGTATTCATGCCTGTCACTGGAGCAAAAAACTTGATGAAGATACCAATGAGATGCAACGACAGTGGAATATATAATCGGAATGAGTAATTACTCGTGGAATTTATAAATTTGCATGGAGAAAAAGTGTGCAAACTGATGAAAAGTCTCGGTTGATGCTTAAATTGTCTATGAATTCTTCGGGAATATTTTCTTTCGCAAGCTGTTAAAGTTCGATTCAATTTTTTCATGTAGAAAATGAATGAATTTGGTGTCAAATTCTGTCAAATGATGAAATTATGGAGGATCTTGTACGCCCGAAGCATCAGGATCATCAAAGTTCATTGAAAAAGGTGTCTTTGTCGGAAAATTCTATTTCCAACGAATAGATTAATGTCTCCACATACAGCATCTATTCACACTAAATTTGGTCGGAACTGAGTCCATTATTCTGCAGTATGGCAAAATCCCTCATCCATTCCACATATTTACAGTTGAATTTTGATTGCTGTAGCGGAGGTATTTGCAGCATCTCCCCACGAATTTATTCTTGACATAGAAAAAAATTAATTGACTATACACTAAAAGTCTTCAGAGAAAACACTCTCTCAAATACGTATATAATTGTCCACAATTGATTTTTATTATTGTAGTGACGCTATAGAAAAGAATTGTGCAGGATCCACACACCCCACAACAATAGCAAAGAGAAACTAACTTGAAACTCCAGGAGATCTGATATATTGTATATGTATACCTATTGACACCCACGATCCCATTCGTTGCGGCATCATTGTCCAAGGGATCAGTTTTTGAGCGGTTCACCGGAAAATAGGGGTCTTATTTTTCCTCACGGGTAATTGCGATTTAAGAGCCTGCGTGCCTTCTTCTGGATCTCTCCTCTTGACTCTATATGCGAGTTTTTGTGTGTTTGTCACCGTTTCTATTCAAATGTAACAACAGCAGCTGTCCCACCATGGGACAATGTCATGTAAGCCACTTGAAACTTTCATATGATATTCGACCAGTTTTTGACACCTTCTACTCCTCATGAAGAAAGTCACGAGTTCCAGTTGAATCCACGCGAGAAATTTTTACATCTCATATAATCATTTTACACTTCAAGCTTATGATTTTACCTACGTCATTGACACATCGTTTTTTTCCTCACAATGTCAATTCAAAGTTATGCAATTCAGCATCAGACTCCCTTCACATCACCCCAGCATATCCGCAATATCTGCACACATTTAAATGATTCAACGCCTCTAAATATACATCTACATATGGTTTCGTATTTAATTGGAGAGTCCCGTTTTGAATAATTTATTTGAATTGTTGAGGGGTTCTAATTCTCGAAAAAGTCATGGAAAAAAGAATTCTTTGCATTTTTTATCTCTTCAATCCTTATCATTAAGCAATGAAATTAATGACTACCAACTCGATAACTGTATTTGCGTCAAATGAGCTATGAAAGTTTCTCGAGTGATATATATTCAGGAGTATCAAATACTTTTTGATGAATACGATCCAATAATGATGTCACTGTAACTGTCCACAATTAAATGATACAGAGAATGATATATAAGACTAGACCGAAAAGACTGAGTATATATTTTGAATGAACATTCACTCAATCATATAAAATATATTGTGGAGCACTTTTTCGTATTGTGACGAAGACTGATCATCACAGGTCACCATAATGAATGAAAAAGTTGGGCGTGAGGTGAATTCTGATGGTATTCTCACTAGAAATTCAGAATGTCTGAATGTTCGAATCTGAAAAAAATGCTTGGCACGCGGAAGAATGAAACGAGAATGGAGCGAGAATAGAAAAAAAGTGAAGGCAATATATATGTATACAGACGAATCGTTCAATTTCAGAGTGAATCATTTCCAACTTTGCATTCATCCAGTGACACGGTCCTTTATTGTTGGTACCATTCTCTTGACTATATCCCTACCATTATAGAAGTTGGTTAAATCCTTGTAAAAGTCGTGAGTGAAATGCGGTTGGTGCATATCGTTTTCCATTCTCAAGAGGGCAGCTATTGTTAATCTTTTCAAAAGATTGAAATTGACTGTCCTGTGTATCTGCATGTTGGGAAGAAAACCGAAAATAAATACACACACAAACGCCCAAAAACCCACATAGTCGTGCACAACAGGGATCACTTCAGATCGCTCGACATGGATCATTTTCACCATTATAAGACAGGTGCTCTAAAACTATTTTTTCTTTCCTCTATTGTTTCTTCAATATTTTCAATATACCATTCGTCCATCCAGGAATTCACATCGACTGCCTTTTATAAATCCATGAACATTAAACAAATGTCACAAATTCATTATGAATATTTAATTAAATTAATTAAGATATTTCCTATTAATCCCAACATATTTCTGGTCAATGTATTCCAAATAGATTATCGAGCGAATTAATTCCAGATTTCATAATGTCCTGTTTCATGTGCAATTTCCTGAACGTAGAAAATGACATATTGTCACTAATGCAATGTTATGTACTTAAGTATGTGTGCATGATGCTTATTCAAAGTTAACTAAGCCAATTGATCTAATGCAATTATATTATGTGTACACATGAATTCAATTGGCTTTTTCTCCTCCTCTCATGATTGATAGCCTTTTTTTTCAGCAGAGCGCATCCATGCCATACTGATTCATATAATTGAATATAATATACTTCGGAATAAGAGCTATTTTCGAACGTAATTCATCATGATCGTGGTATATAAAAGTATACGGTGCAGTGATTATGGAAATATTTGTGAATAAGAATCTCTCAGGGATTAATAATTCCATTGGAGACTAATTTACTCTCATAAAAAATCTACTCAATGAGGCAAATTAAGGTGACTATAAATATATATTATAGCCTTGTGTCCCCCTTAAATGATATACGATTCTGTAATAGTGCGGGACTCACACCAACACCTGGCCTGATGTGTCTTTTGTTAGGGAGTTCCGTGAACGACCCACACGGGGCCCCTTCCACAGATGGGCGCAAATAAAGAAAACTCAACAGAAAAAAAAAAAAAACAAAATAAGAAGTGTTGGAAAAAAAATAGCAGGAAGGCAAAAGGATATGGCATAAATTCGCAGTAACACTGATGCATCTAAATGCCTGTAAAATACTTGTTCAAGAGAGGGTGGTGACGCTCGTAAGTTTACGAGCATTGACGAGGAGGTTCGTTACCGCACGTTCATACACATGCAAACTATATAGGCAACTCCGCGGAATTATGTATTATTCAAATATCTTTCAAATATATCCATCCGATCATTCCAACATGATATTGTTGTGGTATACACAGGCAAACGTTGATTACACATTCGTTTATATATTTCCCAATGATAATCCGATATCAGACTATTGTTGGACCGTGCCAATTATAATAATTCACGTAAATATTCCGACATTCACTCTGTGTATATATATTTATATTAATTATTGTGATTGTCATGACATTGATTGAAAGACCATCAGGTTTTTTTTCTACCTCTCTCATCGTAATCCATTTTCTCCTTTACAGCATGTACAAAAAATAATAAAAAACGAAGAATAATATGCAGCTTGGAGCACGTGAATCGAGTTGTATACATATAAAATGATACTTCCCGCTGACTTGTGAGTTACAACAAGACCATATA
>JABMBR010003397.1:0-27730 GCA_018881525.1 Meteorus sp. PSUC_FEM 10030008
ACTGGTGAATAATAAGATTTCGAATTATCTATCAAAGTTTCGATGAAGAAATCATTGATTACAATAAGGTCATGACTTCAAATTGAAAACTATGCTCATAGTGATAGTGGATCCCACAATTTCGGTCGATATGTCAGTCATGATATTACAATTAAATGAATAAATAAAATGATTCATTATTATGATAATTCATATTTTTCAGTGAAATATACTTCACATCTATAAATCATGACTGCTAATGTGCTATGGACCCGAAATGTACAGGTGAAGCCGACCTGTAGAAAATTTATATTGCCCGATTTTGCTATACACAGTCATACACCATATAAATGAGGCTCGACATTTTATGGGCGTACATTGAGCCAAGTGCGCTTCGAAATTTCCAAATATGACGGAGTAGATATTTGTTACTCAGCGTTCGTGACATTGATTTATGAACTAATTGGGTATTTCCAAAAGTTTTCTTTTCTACAGGAGAATACTGTACTAAAACTAAGAAACTTTTTTTCGACTTGAATGTTTGTTAAATAAGAATATTTGTTAAGTATCAATATTTTACGCACTTGATTAAAAATTTGAAGAATATCCTATATGTGCCTATTCATCTCGAATAGATGGAAAGAGTTATGATTTTTCGTGTCGTCTCCGTCATTCAAAAAGATGAAACTTAGTACGTTCAGGAATATTCGTTCAACATAGAAGAATTTAGCGAATACTGGATTGATTGAAGACATCAACTGTCTTTCTCCTCAATCGCAAAATATTCCGCAAAATCCCAATGAACTTGGAATAATAATAATTTTTCGTACTATTGGCGATCATTGGATTTAACGTTTTAGACTAAGAAATTTCAGGTATACTTAGTCAACTACGGAGTATTCCTTCTGGTATCTACAGATGTTTTAAACCTGGGATCTTTGAAGAGTGAGTATTGCTCCGGGTCTTAAACCATATCCCTGATTTAATGTTATAATATATATTCGAGGTGAACGTTGAAAGAAAAAAAAATAGTCAGGAGTTCGCTTTATTTTTTTTGTATAGGGGATGAAAAAAATAAACGGGAATGGCGAATGAGGGGTTGACAACAACCCGTCACCATCATCATATACATATATATATATGAGGGTTGCAAAATCATCAATCACGGAACACCCTACGATCTATACAGCCAACTTTTTCTTCCATTTTCTTCAATTCGACGAGTAAAATTCATGTTCGACAAACAGTTGGACTAACTTTTTTTTCATTTTCGTCAATAGAATCACCAGAAATTTGAAGGAGGGAAATAATTTCCGCGTTTTCATACATGAACGCATACGAATTCTTCTTTCCACACTCAAACTAATATCGCGATAATCAGGAAAATTCTATGGGAAAAATTCAAAGTTATCATATTCTTTGAGCCTGTTCATACCTGTGAATCGTTACATTTTAGAATATAGTTGAGGGTTTGTCGGAATAACAGCTGCGAATAACTCCCATGCATTTTATTGAAGTCAGACTATAAACAAAAATGCGATATGAAATGATTTGCTCGACGTTCTCAAAGACGCTCGTTTTTCCAACCTACCCTGATCCGTACACAAACAAGTACACGCTGCATTCAAAGTAAATCTCATTTATTTTTCAAACAACCCTTCCATCCCCATGTTTACAAAACCACCTCTTCATCAAATGTCCATAAACTTGTGCCCAAAAAATCAACTGAAAGAAAAAAATTCTTCTTGTAAATTTTATATAAACTTAAGTTTAAACTTTAATTTATACCCAGTGACGAAAATTTGTTACATTATTTAAAGTCACTCCTTTCTGATTATTCACCCCTGAATCCAATCCCACGAAAAAAAAAAATCATCCCAATTTTTTTTTCCTTCATATTATTCCACTTCTCCCTTATTATTTGTTATTTTAATATTCGCACATATTTTATATCTGTATATAGGTGCATAATAAACTTTAATATTTTCAAGCGTTTAAGTTTCTCGTCAGCTAGACGCGCGGGGTTGAACGAATCGCGGTGCAATGAAACGAGAGCGAGTGAAACAGAATGAGATGAAGGAAATACGAGAGCGAATGGGCGAAATTTCGCCGCGGGAAACGCCGCAGTCAGGAGAATTAGCGGCTTTGAAACTTGACTACACGCGGCCACGCTCGATGGTACTCTACAGTTGCCAAGTGACGTATTATAATATCTCACCCCCTCGCTCACTACACTATTCTCCATCTCCGTTTATGCCACCCCTTGAATTTCAACTCTCTCTCACTCCCGCTCGCTCGCACCCACACAACTGACACTTTCTCTCCCTTCAGAGGACTCACCCCTCATACCCACTGCATTTATGTCTCTGCTCTGTACGCACACGTACATAAACTGTATACTCAAATATATATATAAATGCATATTATATATATGGGTAGCATAGAGGGTGGTTGAGAGTAATATTGTTAATTCGCGTGTGTTTGAGTTTCAAGGGGAGTCAAACCACCCTAATATATTCGCGCAAGCCAATGTATATACATATATTGGGGATGAAGTCTCCGCAAGACTATTTTGCGTTATATGAAAATTTATATTATAGATAAATTGCATTAGTAATAAAGTTCACTTCTCTCTCATATTCATAATTAAATATATACTTTTTTGTTGATGATGACTTGGAAGCCAGAAGTTTCAGGTTTGCTCTTGATTAATAATTTCAACCCGTGGCTTCACCCCTATTTTTCCTTTTATTGCTTATATTCCGCTCATCCTTCAACAATCAGCTGTTCTTTGTGAACTTCCTACCAGTCATGACTTCAACTTATGGTTTTCTTCAATGCCCGAGTACATTACACCGCCATTCTCAATCATAAAAACCCAAATACCCCATTTATCCATTCCCATGACTCTTTATAAAAATGGGATGAAAAAAAAACTGGAAACTCCGAAATAGAACAGAAGAAAATGAGAACGGACTTCTCCCACTCTGTGTTAATAATATCGCGATACTTTCAACACAATTGCTCCATCTTAATCTTCTCCTCTATTTGTATTTATATGAACAAGTAAACTTGCTTCACACATGCACACACACGCAGATGTAATTGTAAATCTAACCGCAATCATACATCATCAGATTCAAATATGTACATGTATTTACGTGTACAAACGTGGATGAACCTGTACGAACGTGTACATGCCTGTCGGATGCAACATTTCTACGGATTGTGGAGCCCGAGAATCATTAAAATATATATATCTATACGCATATATTCATCTTCACGTACAAATATGTATATATGTATTTATATACGATGAGGGTGAGATGGGAAGGGTAGAAAAGGGGGATGAAAAGCAGTAGTACCAAACACTGCTCACTAGTTCTCGTACTATTGTGTATACTATTGTTCTGGTTGGCTAATATCCAAGATGGCTGACTAGTTAAATTCACCCTCTCTTGCATCTACTCACTCGCACACATATTCTGCGTTCGTAGATGTTAGGGATGAATGCGTGAATATTTGTGGATGTGTGAGCGAGTGTGTACGTCTATGTCATACAGAGAGAACTGACACTACTGTATGTGCTGCAGTCATTCCCTTCTGGCCCTCGCCCTCTCCATGTGCAACACATTCACCCTTTTCTTCTCCCTCTGTCTCGCTTTTACTCATTAATGCTAACGTCACTTGGTTGTGTTCATATTCTGTGCACCAGCAAATTGAGCGCACTAAGCAAATGCATATTTGCGTGCGTCTGTGTGTTTGTTTGTTTGTCAAGTAAGATAATAATGACGAGCTATGTGAGAACGACCTTTTGAAACTGTACTGCACTTATGGATGATTATAATAGTCTGTATTGTGGGATGGATTTATTGATTGAAAATTAAGTGATCGTTGGCAAAGTGATTGATGCCATGATATCCTTAAATATTTCCGATGGATATTTTTGTGGCGTTTGTTGGTTATTTTTATGGTATTTTTATCGAGTCTGGGAAATGTGAAATCAGGATTTTTTTAAGCTTGGGAAATTAATTGTTGTCTTATAATAGACACGACGAAATTCAAATGTCAATTTTGATTGTTAATAAAAAATTTCACTTTGAATTTGACTGCAGCATGACGGGTTGAATTTTACGTTTGGAGATGTCTACATTTTAGCGTCGTCGTTTCATATCAATTGTTGTGTTAATAACTGTGGAATTCAATCAAGAATTTATAATACATCAATGGATGTATCTTCATTTGCCTCTTTTGTTCGATATTCTCTCCAATTGAAGTACATTATTTTATCCAGTATTTTTCCTGCACTCAACCGTCTTTTGTCAACGTCATTCATAACCTCCACATTTATGCCTTCGGCATGAAATGTAAATTATTATAAATATTCATAAACACCATAAAGTTTATGTCACAAAAGAGAAGTGTGTCGGTGGAATTCAGAAGGGTAGATATGGTGTACTGTGTGTTGTTGAGGGGTGTGTTAGTGGTATAGTGACGGGGGGAGAATAGAAAGGGAAGCAAAGGGGGTAGTGGCTGTTGGACGACGAGTGAGTGTCAGGTCGCGCATTCTCACTCCTCGTAAAATCACCCCCTTATCCTGTCACGAGACGTTCTCACCCTTTTGCTTTGATACTCTAAAGACAGTTAAAATGTCTGATGTAACCCTTTCCTTTTATACTGCACATTTACTTATCTAATATTCCATATGCATTTTATACTTTCTTAGAGAAAATTTTTAAAATGTCTCGTGAATATTTCAAACTATTTCTTAGTTTACTAAGTATTTTCCTACATCTTCATAATATTTATGTTTGGTAGAAGCAAAACACTTTTTCTGCTGACAACTTTTTAAATTGTCAAGAATGGCATAAGTTGCTAGTGAGATGGGATAAAAAGCACATCTTAGAATCAGAACCATTCTACGATTGATCAGAGATTAATGGCTGTTATGGATATGAAAATCAAGTTCTGGAATTTGGAAACCTCGAGGGAGATGAAGTCACTTCTTGAGGGATTCAGTTCACTTTGATGTTGTCCTATGTACCCCCAAGTTTCTAAGTTAGGAAAATCCCTATTGATCTCAATAATGACATTACAGTTCAACAAACAATGTTACAATGTACAACTAAATTTCGGAATAATTCATTGATGCCTACATATCGAATGGGAACAAATTTAATTTCAGAATTTATTCTCGATAAATTACGATCGTTTTTCTCCTTTGTCAGAGGACGAGAAGCAGCCTATTTCACACCAACTTTATTTTTGTTCCAAAATTTATTTCAAGACTGTCGAAAATAATATCGTGAAAAATCAATCAGTGACACTGTGTTGGAAGAGGAAGAATGAAGGACAACTTCAAGGGGATGCGTTCATATTAATTTAACGCACATGCATTTATCTGATTCCTCTCTTTTATTACCGTTCACATATTCACTCCATTGCTTTCTGTACGAGTGGAATTTTTTTTTCCTCTTTTACTCGGTAGTGATAGTGGTGGTGGACTGTGTAGCGTGCCATGCGATTTTTATCGGGGCGATTAACACGACGGTTACACGTGTCGCACTGACGTTTACGCCTCGTTGAACGGCCCGTTGCCGTTTAAAGAAGTGAAGAGCGGGGGCGAGAAGTAGTGCGAGTTTGAACGAGCGAGCAAGAAGTAAAGAAAAAGAGATCATATATATGTTCGTGACACCTTCAAGCCTGACAACTAGTCATCAGCACAATTAATTCCTTCTTCTAATCTTTATTCTTGAATATTAAAAGATATGAAACATGAATTCATAAAAAAAATTATTTATCGCGCTGATAAAAGAAAACAAATATTCCATGTTTTAAAGTTAGATTACGCTTTATAATATTCCGCATTTTTGATATTTATCATCTAAAATTTACATCAAATTTCGTAGACCATTCAAAATCAAAGCTCCGTTCGAAAATTGTCTTTTTCTCGGATGAATCGACTTCTTATCTGTTAAAAATATTTTTGCTCATACTAATCGATATTTTCGATATTGCATTTTCAAATATTTCGAGAGCTTCAAATGATTTTCCCTAGCTAATCAAAACACTTAGTAGAAAAAAAGAATCATGAGTGCACTTGAACTCTAACAAGCTGGAACAAGTTGATAAAAGTTATTCGTACAGTGTATAAAGCTTATCCGATCGAATTGGTTGTAGTGACAATAAGGGAGACTATGAGCAGAGGGGTGAATGGTTGTACTGTCATCTCTATGCCATCCACCATCCCCCAGCTTTCATTAAACCGCAATCGTTGCCAGTGGTTTTTCACACTCTCCATTATATTGGTACAACGGAAAATCTGTGCCAGGACAGATTTAACCGTCACTCGATGTACGTGCGCGCGCCCAAACTCGCCCATTCACAGATCGCAGGGGGATGAGCATATATATGTATATGCCACTTACTGAATGTACCCCTTCTCTGAATGTTTGCCACGGGCCAATACATCGAATGAAAATATTTATTTGACTGTTCAATAGTGGAAAAATCACCGTGGAAAATAAGTATGAACTGTCCAACAATTTTTCGACTTTTCCACCTAATTTCCCACTCTTGCATTTCAATTTTGCGAATAAATAAATCAAGTGGAAAATATTTTATTGTGTCATTGACACTCAGACAATTTTCTTTTTATCCAAACTCTTTAACAGATTTTGCACAGCACAAATCCATGATGTGTTGCATATACACAAACCACAAAATTCAAAAGCGTTTAACATAATTAGCAATCGAGTATTGAAGCATCGATGCGGTGGTTTGCTTGTGAACTGGAGCACACATGTGTATTGATATGAAAGCGTGTGAGTTTGTTCCCCGAGGGGATGAATGTATGTACGGGGGTGGATCGAGGGATTGCATAAACTCAAGCGCTCGTCCATGGTCATATACACTCATCCAATGGACGCGTGTAAACCCGAGGCTGTTAATACTATCGACAACAAGTGTAAGAGAGAAACAAAATTTTGATCACGAGCAACAGAGGGTGAGAAAGTTGCGACAAATGGCGTGGCGGGTTGGCACACGGACACAACGTTGAAATGTTGACGCTTTCGTGTCGGTGGATCAATCGCGTTGTCGCGTGGTAAAACGTTTCCGCAATTTCGGGTCAGTTTACCGCAAAATTTAGCACACGCGTTTATTCAACTCATATACTAACACAAGAATATTTCATTATTAACCATTAGATTCCACAAATTTTTTAATGATGTTTTCTTTGAGGTGGAAAATTATACGATAATGACCTGAAATATAATTTTTCACACAGTATTAATTGATTGTGATGATCAAAATTATAAATGGATGAGCGAAATGGATATAGAGAATAATTCGAACGATGATAAACTCGTAATTTTTATTTGGATAAATTCACAAAAGAATATTGAAGATAAAAATGTCAAAATGTATTTACATGTCACAATTTTTTTTTCTATCAATATATATCTTATTATTTCTCTCTCATCGTTATGCAATATATATAAACATCGATGTGCACACAGATATGTCACACTTCTGTGTCCATATGAGTGTCCAGTGGGGATGAAATGAAAAGTTTATGTCGTGGAGGGACTTTAATCCCAGCGTTTTAACAGTAGAGGCATATCCTCGTTTGAAAACGATGAAATACGACATTGACCACGTGAATATATATTTCATACATACACATATCGATATTAAGTATCTATATATATTTTTATATATAGAATTGCGTGAAACATGGCTGCACATATAGTAAAATCTACATATCGGAGTCAAATAAAAGAACCGCAATGCACACTCTATCCATATTTTGCTCCTCATGAATAACCAATTTTATTTCAAAATAAAAACTCAGCTCTTCAATGAATTGTGTTTCCAATCGTCAAACTAATGAAAAAATATTTCTTTTATGTTTCAGGTGAGTTTCAATTCCTTCAAAGAAACAACAAAAATTATCCGTTGAATCCTACACATATACGCGTGAGTCTGAACATTGTCTTAAATTTAAAAAATGAATCACTTCATCGGTTCTTAAATCAATCACAAATTTATTCTGAACAATTATGAAATGAGCAATACAAAACTGGCAGAATATTTTTTTTTCAAAAAATAAACCATGCGATTCACCCCTACAATCGAGTATCTAAATTATCATCGGGGTGGAATAAAAACTCACCGTTCATATGATGCAGCAAACTGTTGTGCAATACACAAAAAGATGTTGAAACAAAGTCGAATCATATGCAGAGATGTATCGCATATGACTTTCTCTATCTCACGCAAGCTTTTGCCATCCTTTATATATGCACCATCCCCTTGATAAAACCACCACCAGCGTCGTCACCACTACTACTACCACCGGAAGAACCTCGCCGTTCAGGGGCTCCGGCGGATCTCGAGGCACTTCCTGACTCCCGGCTATTACCCGCCGATATTATTATCCCCCGGGGGACAATGACAGTCGGTGTACCGCGAGAACATCGCAGTCGTCGTTGGCCTCTCATTCACACAATGCCAACCACTCCATTGCTCTTCATTGTAATTCACATATCCATACATATGAACATAAATATGAATGTGCATCTATTTATTTATATCAATGGAGAAGTTATAAAATGATGAGTTAGTCACATATAACAAATCTGTCTCATTAACAACTTATAATAGGAGAATGTTTGGATTGTACCACATGTCCTTTTGTCGCCTGTTTTTCTCTTCTTTTCAATATCGTTTATTTTGTTATGGATCCTTCTTTCCATGCTCTCCACAAACCTGATAACAACGCTTCAGGCTCTATATCCCTACTCTCCTATTGTGCTTTCTACTTTTGTGAATATGAATATATGAAGTACGTCTATAGCCAATATGTGATGCATTGTTCAATTTTTGTTTGACATTTTTCTTTATCAACTCAACTTCTGTCTTTCTATTTTTTTTCTTGTCTTCTTCGCTTGCTTTTTTGTGTATCTATGAATCTCTGTGGAAGAGTTGAATGAAATAGTACCAAGAAGAATAATGTGATGTTGGAAAAAGATGAAAATTTTATTTATCCATACGTAAACTCTTCCATTTTGTATTTACATCTCATACTATCAAAGAATATTCAATTTCAATTGTTTAAATTTGTTCGTGAATTAATAAATAAATTTTAATTGTCAATTTTACAAAAGAAAGTTCAACTTTCAACTTGTGGTTGTATATGCACAATTTCCACTGATAGATAAATGTTCATCGAGCTTTTGAGAGTGAGGCCAATGAAGGTGAGATAGATCGAAGTATTTGTATATGAACCGTCCAATGAGAAGTTTGTATCTCATCTGTATCTCTTTCTTGATTTCGTATTGTACTCCATCACAATCATAGAAATGGAGCGAACAATGTCTCGATACTATATATATGTTTATATGTTTCTGTCATTTAACTTGACTTCTCATATTGAATACAACTACCTCCCTTAACCCCACATGTTTTTAATGCCTATACAAATGCATGACACTGTAGATACATAAAGTTCACAATGAGACTCGGATCCATATTCAGTCAGTAAAAAATTTATTCTGAACAAAAGAAATATTATTACCACTTCCTGTTCTTCTAATTTTCCTCCCTATCACCATGCCAACAATATTTACGAATTTACATACAACGCAACACTCTCATAAATAAATCTGAAATAATGATCGTGATGAATTACATATGGCTTCGGTTTTCGATAAATTTTACAATTTTATAATTTTAAACAGTTTTTCTACTTCCAAATACAAATTCATGTATTGAACGAGTCAAAATACATTTTGGCCTGAATTTATTGAAGCCTTAATAGAAGTAAGGGCTGCGGAGCGTATACAAGTTGTAAACCGGATGCGATTCACCCTCTCTGTCTCCCACTCGTTTCTCCTGGGGATGTATATGTATATATATATATACAAAGTATAAACACTCGGGCTTTATCGTGGGCCTCTTATACCGTGGAATCGCTTTGCATACCATTTCGCGCAATCTAGAGATCTTAATATCAACTGTAATTTAGTAGCTTGGTCAGTGTTCACCCTCTCTCCTTCACACAGCTCTTGATCACCCTCTTCACCCCGACCATCGTACACGCTGTCTTCTTGTCTGTTATTTCTACTAGCAAACACCGACGTATGCACACACATAAACACATACATCTTCATTCCTGCCTACGAATTAATTCATCATAAAATTTGTTTTATTTTATTAATGAATGTATACGTCAGTTTAAGAAATAAACTTGGACTATTTTATTTGAATTGGTAATGAGATAATTTGAAAAATTCGAAATGAATAATTTAAGTTGTTACTGAATAAATTCTCGTAATTCATCAGTTGAAATCTCAATCGAAGTTTTCATAAGTTTTTATGTGTAATAATGAATATTTTTTATTCGTCATCAATTTTTTTTCTTGTGAGGGTTCTATTACAAGTTGTTTGAGAGTAAATGGAACGATTACAATGATGGACAAGTCGTAGAACGAATTTGAGTGATTTCGAAATGAAAAGATCATGATACGAAAAAGAAAAGGATAACTGACATGAAATCTTGCGAAATGTTGATTCAAATCGCACAGTTACTATCGTTGATTACGGAAATCGTTGCATCATCGCATGCAACGTTTCAATATTTACCACATCAAAAACACAAACACGAGATTAATATGAAGGGAAATATTATAGAGAGTATAGTTCAAGAAATTTGTTTAATTGGAAAAAAAGTACATTTTTTCTCTGGTATTAATTTTTTTTTTCTAATTTTATCCGCCATGTGAAGTTGAAGGTAAATGATGTCTCTTGGAACTCTCTTCAAAGGAAGAGCTTGAAGAATCATACATATATAAATAATCATATATATATTCATATGATATGTCTTGGAGCTTTGAACCCTTTTCACAAGTTCTACCAACTGCACACCAAAACTCTTAACCCGTTTCGGTGGTAAAGTCAAAACTCAGAGACACTTTCTATTCACACCAACACTCAAACCATATGATGAAGTACACAGATTTTCAGATAGCGTGTATCGTCAAACGCTCAACTATATGAATATGAAGAGATGTATCTTCTTGATACTATATAAAATAAAAAAGAATTGAAACTGAGTTGATATTCCTATATATATTGTACCTCTTGTGTGCGCATTCAGGAATTGAAATGAAGTGGTTGTGCATCGCGGTTATAATTAGTATGTAAAAATTATTACTTAATAAGAAATATTTCACATTATAATTAAGAGAGGAAAAATTTATTAATTCAGTTCGATTTTTATATGAAATATTTCTTTGTGAGTTATTAACTTTACCACTACACAACTCTGTTGCTTGTTATAAAAAAATAATGAGTGACAATTTTTTCCTCCACTTTCTCTCCATCGTTTTATATATAGACATATAAATTAATTTTTTTCTCTTTCGTATTTATCATTACCACCCGTTGAAAAGCTAACTACAAAATAATACAACGGTTGATTGGCAATTTAGCTCGAAGATTGCGAACGTAAGAAAGTCCATTCGCTTCTACTTGCCGTGTCGCCAGCGAGGGTGAAGTAAAACGAAGGGGGTGAATGATCACGATGTGAAGGAATATTGTTGAGAAACTTGAAATATAAATAGATAAATACATAATCAAACGGTGAGTTATGAGAATGAAACACTGCAATAATTTGAAAGTGAAGAAATTGAAGATGAAAAGTTGCGTCCGACATTGGAGAATAAATAGGAAATCAATTGAATAAATGAATAACTGTCAATAACGAGGTAGAAAACTCGATACAATTGAGATTAAACATAATAACTTGAAGTAACAAACACCATACCATCATACAGTCACAATAATAGTAATAATAATTAATAAAAAGTAATTACTGACGATAGAAAAAATAATTGAAAAAAAAAAAAAAACAAGAAATAAATCATTGTATATTTTTTTAATTACGCAAAAGCGTCCGAAAGTGTCCGGAGCTAATTCACGCGCTTTAATCGTTTGCTCATTTGACAGTGCAGGTGAAAGGGGGTTGGTTTGGAATATGCTCGAGGGGGTGTGTATACATATACTAGTAATATGTGTGTGAAAATACCGATGAAAAATGGTCCTCGATAAATTTTGACAGTATTCTGTCCATTGCATTGCAATAATACTGGACCATATATTAAAGGTATACGAGTGAGAGCAAGAGAAAATTACACGTGGGGACAATGGGGGTGAATTTTGTTGGGGGCAGATGAAACATCTCCCCCGCCCCTCCTCACAATTCCTTTCTTTCTCTCTCTCTCGTGATGCTTCCATATAGTTTGCGTGGTAACATATTACGAATTAATACCAACTGCTACTGTGAAATATTACTACAAAATACTGACCGTTATTTCGTTTCACACCACACACCTTTTCATCCCCGCGTATTTTCCACCACTTCTCTCCATGACACTCGTGCAGTTATTTTTTTTCTAAAGCAAATTGTTACGTTTACGCGTTTTTTTGTCAAATTTATATTCGATGTTATCGAAATAGTGCGAACAGAAACATTTCACCCCAATTCTATTGATTGGAATTTCATTTTTATTTGATTTCTCATTGGTTCGTGTAATTATGGAAGAAGTTGAAAAAATTATAAGATGACGAATGTATGATCGAGTGAGACAGGGGATAGTGGAAAGTGGGGAAGGAATGCCAAGGAAGAGAGAAAATAAGAGAAGCGAAACAATAGGGTGGTGAATTCCAGGCACTTGACGCAGAGCTTTTTGGTCCGTTGGATCCAATGACGTCCCCATATAAGTTTAATTGGCGAGGGAGGGAAAAAAAAAGGAAAATCATGGAAAAGTGGAGCTCTGAGAGTGAGGAAAAGTGAATGTTGGAGGTGAGAGTGCAAAGAAGGAGTGGAATGATTGGAGTTTACTGAGAATAAGGAGATTCGAATAAGGCTCAATCAATCTGCTCATTACGAGACATTATTTTTTTTTCACACTGATTTACTATTTTTGTTTTTTTTTTCATCGTACATTTGCATCCCTCTTATGTCGCTCGATTAAAAACGTTTTATTCCATTTACATTTTCAAGTATGGTCTCATTAAGAAAAATATGCTTTTAAAGCTTTCACGTTTTTTTCTTATTAATACTTTTATTCTTTTTTCTCCATGTTTATTAATTCCCTAATTTATGCAGCATTCGACTGCCTTCTTTTATTTTCATTTTTCTATATAATCGCTCTTAATGATAACGTGAAATTAAATATCATCGTTCAATAACAATCTATCATTTATTCATAGTAATTTGTTAATTTTCTCCATCGGGGCATCGAATAGTTTCAAGTGCTAGCGAATTTCGTGTTGGATAGAAGCTCATGCGTTTTCGCAACCAATTATTGTTTTGTTTGTAGAACAATCTCTTCAATGTGTTCAATGTCTCATCTTCGGAACAATCACGGAAAAAATAGAAATTAAATTTGGTAAAAAAGAATCTTCATTCATCAGTGTTTCATTAATTATTATCTTGATGTTTCATGCGCAGTGTAAAAATAAAATTGTGCTCGTAAAAATGAATTGGCTGATGTTCTTTTGTCAGAAGTGTGTAGAGTGAAAGTTTAATTGCGGGAAAAAGAGGGATTATTGGAGGTGGAAGTTTTGACACGTAAATTTTAACACGAAAACAGGCATCGATGATTATCGCTATTGGGCTGATTACTCACGTGAATAAAATTGTGTTGGCGATGCGCTAAATAACAGCCAGTGTATGAAACTTTAATTTTATTTTTCCCTCTGCTCTCGCTTTCATTCACTTTATACATGTATCTATATAAATAAATATATATAAACAGTGGCTCGCGCCAACGCGTCCACACGCGCGCGTTTATCGTCAACGCGTGTGTATGTGAATCCGCACTAAATTCCTGACATTAATTTATCGCTAGCTGGTATAAACGTGTCATGTGGCAATTAACTTCACCACTCATTTATGCAGTTCGTCAATTTCCAAAAGCGCAAAAATATTTGTCATTTTTATTTATTGTATTTTCATTATTTTTCAACCTATCGTTACATTGCAGCAAATATTTTTGTCAATAATTCATCTGCAGGGCGTGATGAAAAATGGTTTTAATATTTATTGAATATTTTTGTTTCAAGTTATTAAACATTATTTTTTTTCCAATTTTATTCAATTTATTTCTGTTCTCCTATTGAATATAGAATGGGCAGGTAACAATTTGTCAAATTGATGAATCGACCAATCGATTTATTTTCAATGATCAACAATATTGGAAAACCGAAAAAACATCTCATGGATGATATTCTTTTTTTTTTATAAGTAACAAAAGACAATAAATTGGGTCGGAGTGTTATCTTTAGTTCGTGTTATATTCTCTTTCATCTCATTAACAAAAGTTGTCCGTTAGTTATTGACGTTACAAATGTAACCGATCGGTGAATTTATAAATGATGAATTGACATGATGAAAATCATAAAAGCGGAGTCAATATGTGAACAAATCAAAAACAAAAATTATAAGACAGAGGAAGTGATAGAGCTTTTTACCGGATCGGATATTTCGAGTGCTTTCACAAATAAAAATTGATCCTTGCGTTACCGCCACTATAAATTCGTAATCGATGCACACTTTTGGGAGTTCCCGACGCTAAACAGGACCCGAGCCACTTTGTGGCTCTAAACCCTTGTCCCCTTCTCATCAACGTATATCCATACATCCATATATTATTCATACATACACATATCCAACGGGAAATTTTTGCTGTTGAAAAATAAAAAATTCACACGACAAAAATTGAATTACATCCGCATGCATTTAATTTTTTCGTTAACGCCTCGCCACATCAAAACTGCCATTATTCACATTTGCAATGTTAATTTTTCATTGCGGTAAAAAATTGTCCAAAAAATAATCCAATCAATTCAATATTTGAAGAAACGGGAGCAAAACAAAAATGATAACAAATTTAAAAATACAAAATAAAAAATTATCAATTGAGTGAATGACAAATAGGGAGAAGATGAAACAAGTGAAAACAAATTCACCGTTGTGAAAAATGAAATTCCCCAATTTCTCTTTTATTGACATTAATTATTGTATGATTCATATTTTTGTTCAATTCATATTACTGTATAATTTCACGTATTCTAATATGCAAGGCGCACCAACGAGTATGTGATATGATGCAAATTGTCGAGCAAATCAAAATGAAATCAAACGCAAGATAAATGCTCGTGTTATGCCGTCTATGGATCGACAATCCATGCATATTAATTTAAACCGTGAACGCGAAAAAAAAGGGGGATAAAAACAATAACAGTGAACTTTGGCGCACGCGTGATCTCTTGCAAACACATTGATACATACATGTCTATACCATTATTTTTCCATCAACGTGGAATCGACTATAAAAACAACTGGACAATTACGAATTAATGCAGGAACCCATCATTTTTCATTTTGTTTTATTTCTTCCGGTGTAGTATAAATCAACCTAACCGGGAACGAAAAAAAAACTGAATTTAATTTGCAAAATATTTCCCGGCAACGTCGAAAAATATGTTTTCTGTTATTTTTGCACCCCACATTTTCAATTCGTGATTTCAGTTACTTACTATCAACATCACGTTTGTATTCTTCATATAATCTCGAGTTTCATCCTACATTAAAATCTTTTTCTAAACAACGACTTTCGTGTGTAAACACCAATGCGAACCAGATTTTTCAGACGAGAAAAATAACAAATGAAAAATATTAACACTCGTCATGAGACGATAGTTTCCAGTGATGTGGTCATGATAAAAAAAACTCAGAATTGCAAAAAGTATCGTGTTCGAGAAATTCACGAATATGAAAAAAAGATTAGTCAAAAAATTCATGCAACTACGTAACGAGGATGCGAATGGAAAATTTCTTTTCTTCATAGATAAAGGGAAAGAAAAGGATGAGCTCAATTTCAGTCAAGTGCGGACAATAATACAACATGCAGAGGTCATCGGTAGACATGTACGAAGGTAAATGAGAGAGAGTGTGAAAAGAGTGCACGACTGCAAATGCGGAAAAGAGTGATGAAGTGCAAAAGAGGAAGAAAACCAGCAACAGAAGGTGGTAGACGTTATAGTACAGAACCCGCTGGATGAAACCTCACAGCGCTTCGAGTATTCCGCCCTTTCATGTACGCTGCGACCTGCCCCAAACTCAAGAATATATACTCCACATATATATACTCCACACGCCCCGGCGTCGTGTCTCCCAAGTGGTATAGAGTCGTGTCGCTTGAACATCAAAGGAAGTACTACGGGAGGACGATACGTCACACATACACACACACACACACACACACACATTCAGCGCGCAAACTTTTCTTTTTTTTCCTTCCTTCTTTCTTTTTCACTTCATTATTTAGAAAACAAAAGTTCTCCAACTTTTTCACATCATCAAATATAAATTTTTAAATATTATTTCAAATTCCATGAATATATACTCCGATAAAATTGTTCAACATAACTTTTTCTTTACTGCAAATAAAAGACAAGAACTTTAACCAACTTTCTGTTATTTTTTGCTTTATCTTTTCAATATATTTATCGATATAAATAATTTTATTTTTCGTGCATTTGTTAATTTTCCTATAGAAGATTATACTCGAGAATATTCATGTATGTGTGAATAAAATAGGGGGGAGAGGAAAAAAAATTAAAAGCGGGAAAAATAAAATGAATATACCAGTGAGAGAAAATATGAAATGGGGAGGAAAAAATTTTTTTTTATCAATTATTGAGTGTTCTACATCCGAAATATTCAACGAACAATTTCACAATCTAACATTCACGATACACGTGTAGATATGTATTTATATATGTGTAGTTCTCGAATTTCATCTCAGTATAACCATTTGCTCACACACATACAAATGAACATATGCAGTACAGTGGCAATATAGCGCATGGAAAACAAAGCGAAATATGGAGGAAAAAATAGGCACTCTGTACAATATAACGGGTATATATTTTATTGGTTGGAATGCTGCGAGTGCAATTCATTGAACGAGATTCGTGACCTGAGGCAAATTCTCTGGATGAACGAGCGTCGCTCAATATCTCACATTTTTCTCTTTACTTTTTCCTTTCACCTACTCACCAATCTGTTGTAGTAGATTTATTGAAAGAAGTGTCAATTGAAAAAATAAACAGGACCACGAACATAATTGCAAACACTCGATCGAAACAAGGGGAATTCAATTTTCTGCATTTCGTATAAAATTTTATATCTCACATTAAAATTTCAAATTTTCTGCATCGATTGTGTTATTTCATTTTATGTCCCTGGATTTTTGGCGTTGGTATTATTATGGTACTTCAATGTGATGTGCACGTATGAACAAACGTTAAGTGGAAGAAGAAAGGGATGCAGAAGTATGAAGCAAAAAGAAAAGTGGAAAAAAAGGGGCATCTTGCGCGATCAATGTGCCAGGGTGTCTGAGACTGCCACTTAGTTATTGTCTGAGCTTGTGCGCCACTCTGCACGCCACCCTTCCGTCCTTTTTCTCCCTTTCTCACTCCTCTTCTTTATCACTGCATCCCCTCATTCGCCTTTACTCTCTACTCTTCAACAAGCCTTTATGACCACGATCATTTGCCGCGCGTCTATGGCAGGATTATACGTCCCAAGATGCCGACAATTCTTTTTTTTTCTCCACATTTTGCATTTATGGATTCCACTGTTATCAACTAATCATCTTCATTTTCATCCTTAATAAATAAATTTAGAGAATGAATCCTTCTATTCTGTCTATTAAAATGATCCCGAAATTCTGTCGAAAAATACGTTCACATCGAAATCGTCAACGAGGAACGAATGATTCCGGTAATTCACGCACGGAGAGAATTTTTATTTAATTTTCACTATGAAATCACAGTTACTGAGTTGATAGAAATTTAAAATATTTCAAAGAATTTTTACTATAACTGACAGTAATTTTTCGTGGAACGTAAATAGTACTACAATAAGTTGAAATATTTTAAATTTATATCACTCAACAGTAAATTTTGACTGATTAGCATGAAACTTTGCAATTTATTTTCCTAAAACCTGCCAAATTGCATATTTGTCACCCAGTTACTGTAATTTCATAGTAAAAATTAAATAAAAATTCTCTCCGTGCGATAATCTTATCGCGTTCATCCGCATGAGCTGCAGACTGAACAGGTCTTTGAACTGGGAACCCGACCTTCCGAGTGTGTATAATCGCAGTCAGAAGGGTAAAGAGCATTCAAATAGCGAAAAATCAAGAGATTGATCAATTGCAGTTCATCGCACTATCAACAACACATCCCTGGGAGTATCCTGTCATTGTGAAACCAATACCTAATACATGTTTATATAAATGCAACAGAAAATCACAACATTGAATTCATTCATGGAAAAATTTACATCTAACATGCTTAATCCACCCCATTCATTTATAACAGATGAATTAAATGTGAAATTTTTTATAAGAATCAACATAAAATTTGTCAAGAAAGTGCATCATTCATCGAAATTGAATTTGATTTTTGATTCCTTACAAAAGGAGGAACACAAAAACCTCCAAACTCAACGCGAAAATCCATAGACAATCTCAAACCAACTCCAAAGTCTGAACCAAATAATCAAAACAAAACACAATCACTCTATAAATCATCAACAAATTCTCAATACGCAATAAATTATTCTCTCTTCAAGCTCTCACTAATTCTCTTCATCATTCACTCTTCACTTCTTCATCTTCATGATTCTCCATATAGTCTCTTTGCATAGGTACACAGTTGTGTGTTACTCTGTACACGCTAATGCGCCGGAATAGATTAATTTTCGACCAATAGCAACGGCGATCGAACGGCCCGGCGCACATTACTCAATTATTTATGCTTCATTAAGTATATATCCAATGCCACCGAGTGTACTGGGTGCTCCGGGCGTAGGCGGTGGTAGCAATGAAGGGGGTACAAGAGGTAGGAACCTGCTCTCTCGTCATGATGGGTATGAGAGTCAGGCAACTCTCGAAGAGAAATATAGACAAGGAAGAACGGATACGGGAATAGACGCGGGGGCGGCGCGACCGATTTCACGAGGTGGGGTGGCTTGAGGGCTGTTTCGCGATGAAGAGACGCAAGGAGAAATGACGTTGGCAGCATCCACCACCACCACCACGAACAGGAGCTTGCTAAAGGCAGACCAATGTGTACATTCACCGCGTACACACGTATATGTACCCGGGAATTTCGGTACATAATGTATGTCTGCGTGCGGTGTACATATAGGAAACGACCCCTACCCCCACATGTTCTCTCCCTCTCAACCTCTCATCTCCACTCGCAAACTCTGCATCCTACTCTTGACCATTTGTACACATGCACCCAGCCTCATCTCGCATTGCCGCCATCTTCCTCACCACGTTGCCGAAGCCTAACTTAATTATTCGAGAAATTCATCCCCCCATTCCCAAAACACATCCATCTCGCTTGCTCTCTGTCGATTTCATTCCTCCCTCAACTCCGCTGGTCATTCTACCCTCCTACCGTTGCATGTCTCATTTCCACCCCTCTTCAACCGCCTGATGCTGCTAAACATGAACGCAATCGATCACAGTGAAATTCTCTGCTGAATTTCTGAGGTTGTGTGACTATTTGCGTGTGTGTGTGAGTGTGTGTAAGTGTGTATGTGGCTACGTTCAAATGTGTATGAGCGTATTGGTACTCTGTAGAGAGAAAATTTGATGAAAGGGAACATAATGTTGTTAAACAATATTTATTTTTTATTGTTGTTTGCTTCGAGGGCTTTTTGGAAAAGGAGAATATTATTGAGTTATTGTTGCGTTTGTTTTCTTTGGTTTTTCACCGGTGTTGTATGATGTAGATGCAATTTTTATTCCAACGGGCATTCATTTAATGAGTTGTAGAGTGAAGCGAACGATAGCACCAAAGGTTGGAGAAATTTTCTTCATTTTGTGTACTTGCGCTTGATTTTCTGAAATTTTGCTCATAAATGTCGATATGACCATTACTGATGTTAATTATTCTCCGCAAACATGAATGAAAGAAGAAGTTAATTCTATTGTGCATAGCACATCGAATACAGATTGGAAAAAAAAGATAAAAGCAGGGGAGAATGAGAAGAATGAATCAAATGAAAGTGAGTGAGAATGGAAAGATGATGAGATGATGTCATTTAAGATGCTGCTGATATTAAGAAAACTTTAATTATAAAATCACGAAAAGCATTTATGTATGTGGCAGGAAACAGTTAAATAATATTTCTCCAAGTTCAAGATGAATATACAAATATATATACAACGTGTGCGGAAAGGTGAAGAGTGTGGAATGGAAGAAAGGGACGAGAAAGAACGAATAGAGAGGGTGATGTGAAACGGGATATTATACCAACTAGAGATAGTTACATCTTTTTCCCTCTCTTGCTTTTTTGCTCTCTTCCTCTCTTCAACTCCGGCGTCACGATCGCTTGGACGGATAAGCGGTGGCCTCACGGTGGGCGGAATTCGTTTATATCGGCCGGAAGACAAAAACAATATGCGCGAAAACGAGAGAAAATTGTATAGTGCGCTATATAACGTTCAAAAATTTATTCCGCAGTTGTATATGATGCGGATATCTATCATATATGCCTACATTTATTCAAAAGTTTATTCAAATTCATATACCATGCACGTCAATCATATTTAATTGATAGAACAAAAATATGATGATGCCATAGTTCAATCACGATTGGTTCATGACAATGGACTCCTTTTTTTCGTCGAGATTATAAGAATTCATCCGATTTTAATTGGCCAAATTTTGTTTGGATTTTTGTTCATGGGGATGGTTTGAAAAACCTCGCAACCCTGTTCCACCACGTCATTTTTTGTTTCACAATTAACAACCAATTTGAATGAAAGTTCGTAGTCTAGAAAAAAATTCTTTTCATTTCGATTGAATCCCAAAATTTTAGTGCAAATTCATAATCCAAAGATGAACGAATAATTTATCTATTATTCCATAATTTCCTTTCTTTTTTTTCCCTTCGAATATTTCTGTCTGCGGATTTCCGGTTGATGGGTATGTCGGCATTTGCATTGTCAAAACAAAAAAGAATAAAAAAAAAAGAAATATGGTCATGATATGAAGGAAGTGAACGATTAGAGAACGATCATATATAAAGTTATATATTCTTACGTACATAAATATTTTTTCCTCCCTTCCCCTCTCTCCTTTTCTCTTTCCTCCTACCTCCCTTCTCCCTTCGTATTTTCTGTTTGTACGAGACACGATATAATTAATTCTATCTTGATTCAATCGCAAAAGTCTCGAGTTTTATGCTAATCACTTTTGGCGCATTGTGTGTTTCACGGGTAATGGAGATAAATAAGATTTATCGGTAGAATAAATCATACCTTATTAACAAATAACAACTTAATAATTTTTTTTTTCCTCGATATTTTTTTCCCTTTGACAATACAAATGCAACAAAAATAAACGTAACGAATGAGAAAGAAAGAAGTTATAATTATAGTAATAAAAAAAAATTGTTTCTTCTCATATTATTACTATTCATATAATTGCGTTACAGCAATGTTTGCAAATATTTTAAAACCGCCTTATACATCACTTACATACCCGTACTTTAATTTAACGATACATATAATTTTATTCTCGGGACTTGGTACAACAATTGAAGAAATAATCACTCGTATGCACATTGCAAAACACATTATTAAACTTTCCAACGTTGCCCTGTACAAGAGAAAGTGTATACAACATTAAGCATGCATGCCATTTGTGAACATAAATATAATTTGTTTTTTTATTTCTTCCCACATACACTCAACACAAATACAAATATTTATTCTCATTCATTAATTCATCTCAATCTCCATTCCATAAGATATACCGTCAATTATTTTTACATCTTTTCTCATCCCTTTAAAAATTTTCTTTTCGTGGTTGGAAAAGAAGTAGAAACATCCATTAATATCGCCCTTGTCGTATCAATGAGAATGATCTACCACCATATGAATTTCTGAAAGAAAAAAATAAAAATAATAAATTTGATAATACATCAACATTTCCACATTTAGTTTAAAAATGTTTGATGAGTGCAAATTCAAGTCATCATTCATAATTCTAATAAGAAATGTAATGCCAGGAATTTATTCTTATGATTCGCATTTAATTTTTTACTCCAACATCATTCGAATCTCATCAGAACCTTTTTCCAATGGTTATTTTCGTTCTGGAGGAAAAAATTATTTCCTTCAGATATTTTTTATTTCATTAATAAACACAATTACCATTTATTCAGTTATTTTTCTTCCTCTACATTAAATTTGTGAGTCATCGAGAGAATCAATATAAAATGCGCAAGAGGGAACGCATATATATATAATTCGGTCTCGCTTCAATTTTATCCGAAGCGCGATATAAATTAATTTCTTTCTATACATATACATCTATTTTTATTTCTCCTTGTTTTATTGCAATTCCTTTTCGTTTTACCAATCCTCTCTGCGCTCTCTCTCTTTCTTCTCTCGTTCTACCTCTCTGCACTGATTCCCCGGGAACACCCTCGGGACACGATTTTTCTTTTTATTTCATTTTATTTTATTTTATTTCTTTTAAATCCCCGCGGCGAATCAAAGGCCCCGCAAACGAGACAAATTGGTATTCGAACGAAATCCAATAAAATATAGAAAGCATAGCAGAACCGTCTGGTTTTGTGCGGTACTGCAGTGAGAGAGTGCAAGAGATGAACAATGAGGGGTAGTGAAGAGTAACGAGAGATGGGATGCATGAAAGGGAGAGAACGCAGAGGCTGACAATGGGGGATGAGTTTAAGGGTGAATGGGTGGCATATGACCGATAACTCAAATGGTGGAGAAGTTTTGATTGAACATCTCATCAAATGGACAACCCATCATGACCCAGCCATTTTTTTTTAATTTTCTATACATATAAATATATTATTTGGACAGTTTGGTGATATATTTCGTTTGATATTAGACAACTCACTGACATTCGTCCATGTTTTCGTATGAATCATTCAATTTGATGTAATGCATCAATCAGATACTAAAATAACATTTTCCACCCATTCTTTCATTATTTTGCTTTGCTTGGCTGCATGAAAAATAATGAAAACCCGAATTTTCATGTCGGGGATAAAATCACGACTGCAAAAATTAATTCCCTCACATATAATCGCGAATATAAAAAAATAAAATCCTCCCTGACAATATTTCAAGAATAAATTCTTAATTTAATTATTACTTCACCCCATCATATCTAACTCGAATCATTTTTGATAATATATAAATCGTTATGAATAGAGAGATTCACAGACGTCTGTTGTGAATTTTTATTTTCCTTTTCAAATGTAAATGCACGCCATACGTTTGTGAGTACAGTACATTATTCTTGTGAATCACATCATGGAGTGAGAAGAAAAAAAAAACGGGGAAGGGTTTGTTGGACAAAGAGTGGTAGGGAGGGAGAGAAAGAAAAAGAAGAAGGAGAAGAGAAGAGGTCGACGATATTTCATTCGATATTGCACACGCCCGGCATTATTTCTCTATTTCTGCAACGTACACCCGCGCCACCGTACCATTCTTTCACCTCCTCTTTCCTTCTGTACGCGGTGCTACCCTCCCATGTTTCTCCGCTTGCGCTTGTTTGACCCGAGGAAAATAAATTGTTTAATTTATATTAAAAATAAATAGAGAACTCTAGCGAACGCCGACGGGCTCAGAAATATTACTTTTAATATTAGCATTCAACTTCGTTTTCTCTGTCGCTCGCTCGCCCGTTCGCGCACTCTTTCCTACTTCTCCATTTATTTTTTTTTTCTCCTGCTATTCATTCCCGCACCCCTTCGCACCAAAGTGTATACGTCTCTCGTAAATTAAAAAAATTCACGATTTATTGTTTCAAAATATTTATATATAGAAAAGAAGGAATAAAAATTAATGTCTGACATTTAATATCATACTTTTTTCTCCTCTTCAATAAACTTCCCTTTTCTTTTCTCTTCAGTTCGAATTTTTGTTCATATTATCAGGCGATAAAATTTCCAACCCCCCGATATTACGTACAATAAGTTACTTTATAAAATATTAGTGTCTGACAAAAAACAAAGAAGTAAAAATAAATGAAAGAACAAATCTCAGGAAGAAGTGGAAAAAAAAAATAATTTTTTTTCACAATCACAATAAAATATAAACGATCAGTATTGTCGTATGAGACTCCTGCTACTTCCTATACAATCATAATACTCTTTCATTTCAACCTACGATAAAATTTTTAAACACAATAGCAATAGGCATTATACATGGCAAAATGTAGGTTAACACTCTGTGTCAGGTCCTGACACTTGAGGCAAGAGCTACTTACACACTACCACTCTCATGTTCTCACTCCCTTGTCCTTTCCTTTTCTCTTTCTCTCATACATGTAATAGTCCCATACACTTCTATATAGTCCCAGTCCAGCCACCCTTCCGCTTTATAATGTACGACTTGTGAAGGCGCGAAAGGGGCGAGTGGGAGGATTGGCGACGAGGGGACGTGAAAGCCAAAAGAGGAATAGCGGGGAATATGCGCGTTACCGCTCGCTACTCCAGTTTGTATATCCCTGTATATATATATGATTGTATATATAGTGAGGTAGATGAATGGCAAGACGGCGACGAATATTTCATGAGAAATATTAATATTGCACCATCTCATCTCATGGATGTATCGAGGTAACATAATGCAGAACTATAGATAGCTTCTTATTAACCCAACGTGGTGCAGCGCATTGAGCAACGCTCGCGCTTTGCTGCCTCCCTCTGTGTGCACATGTATGTATGCATGTATATTTCCATAGTGCACAGAGGGAGGGAGATTATGAGGGGACAGGTGAGAAGGGAGGAATGCATCAGAGGCTGGGGGCATTTTCGTTAAACCTCGACCTCGTTGAATTATAATCGAGGAGACCAAATGGAAAACAAGCGACAAGCGAATGAGAAACGGAATGAAGAAATATAATGATGAGATGGTGGATATGATATGGGGTAAGAAGAAATTATTACAAGAATAATTTATATTGAAGAAATTTTATATGTTTGATATGGAATTGTTGTATTGATGGCTATCTGGAATTTATTATTTTAGATTTTCGTTTTATTATTGAAGGAGTGGGTGTATTGTTTTCTGCATATGCTCATGAGATGTTGTACGTTTAATTTATGTAGATAGTAGGGGAATCGGAGAGGGTGAATTCGATGGGGGAGGAACGATGAGTTGAAGATTTTTTTATTTTTTGTGGATATTTTATCATTCGGTGAAATTTATATGTCGGCAAGATATTTATTTTATAAGAAAAAATTTGTCTCAAATGCAACTATTCATTTTTTTGATAGAATCAACAATATTGCTAGATATTTTTTTCATATTGACAATAATGTGGACAAAATAATGGGAATGTTCGTCGCATATTCTCTGTTCAATTTTATAAAGATTGACGTAGAGTAATTACGAGGCGGCGAGAGAAGAAAAAATGAAATAAAATGCTAATCTAATTTATATAGATGTTGGAGAATAAATTAGTCAAATGGGGTCAACGATCTTGGACGAATGTCATGAAATTGTTGCGAATTAATGTCAACATGACAAAATTGTAGATGACGATGTCATTCGAATAAATTATTTAATATATTGAGAATGATAATTGATCATCCATTTTGTCATCACGAATAATCTGTCGATGACGAAAAGGAGGAAAATTTGAACGTCGATATAAATAAATAGATAAACTCATATGAATGAAAAGAATGTTTGAACCCCATATAACGATCATTTATTCATTGCAGAAATATCTTCACTATGAATGTGCAGTACTGCAATTTTGCTTGTTTTACTCTGTCAAAAAAATTCAGGCGCTTCAGAACTGTTGATATCTTCCACATTTTTCCATTGCAAGCATACGAAATAACGAAAAAATACGATTGGCGTCCTATTATATTTTTTGCTTCTCATTTTCTTATACAAATGACACGAACCCGGTTCGAATATGGAAAAAATAGATATCCATATAAAGCTCTCACGTCCTTCATATAAATTTCACAGAATCTACATTTTAATAGACTATTTGACCAGAATAATCAAAAGTGTCTTATGTGCAAATTTCTTCCACCGACTTTTCTTCACACTACTATATTATATGTATCAGTAGCAAAAAAAAAAGTAGAACAAGAAAGGACCATATAAATGTGTATTTCAACATAGATATGCGTATTTATATATCATAAAAACTGTTCCATAGATAGAAGCTGGCCTACATTAAATCAAACAAATTTATCTTTTGACAATACTGACATACAAACATTCAAGAAAAATGCATCATGTGATTATTATTCGTGAAATAAAATAGGGAGAAGAAAAAAATCTATAAAAAAATAAATACATTCAGTGACGCACGTGTATCCAATCTTGATAGGTTTTTGAATTCCACAAACGTCATCCAATAATTTATTGATAAACTTTTGTTAACGTCATAATATTGATTCCTGGTACATCTCAAACTAAATGATTCCCATCACTTTCTATTTATACATAAATATATGTGTTTAAAATCTATACTTGTGTATATAAATGAATATATGTTGGATGTGTTTAGATATATAATGTTGTGTACCGGGATTTGCTGTCATGAAAATCCAGGACAGTAATTCAATGTATGTTTGCCCTGTGCTTCCTCCCTTCTTCAACTTAAATATTTACTCTGCCTTTAGCGAAGATAAATATAGATTTTAACGGCCTGTAGAGTTTAGCGTTCTAACGAGAATTTTAACTGCAACTTTGATGATCATATAATATTTAACGTTAAATTGAGGAATTGTATTGAAAAGTGGAAAAGAAGAAACGAGTGAATAGAACGATTCGGATTATTTTTTTTTTTTATAACTGTTTGTTGTTTGTTCAGAGTAATTTGTACTATTTGGAAAGTGGAAGGTTCGGTTGTTCAATTGGCAGAATATTTTTGTCATGTCAACTTTGAATATGTTTAATTATACAATAACGGATGTAACATATATATCGTGAAATTTAAATTTGTAGAGGAATGATGTTAGAATTTATTATTAATAATTACTGTGGAATATCCGAGATCATTAGAATATATTGACATTACTCATGGACTGTTTTTGAATTTGAATTTTCTAGAATAACGTCGCCTTCATGAATAAATAAAATCTGATAACATTCATAAATTTCGCAAACGATTTCCGTCTTTTACGGGACATTTCAAGTTTTTAAACATGACGAATAAAATATGCATTTTTCATTATTCCACTTTCTTTAGTTGCTTGCGCCATTCGCTTAATTGAGTGCAATGTGGATGTTCATTAGTTAGAAATGTATTCGTGATATTTCAAAAATTATACATGACCATTCTTAGGGTATTAAGATCGAGAATAATATTTTCACATTCCATTTTGAGTGAACTCAGTAATTTGTAGAACAGATAATACGGGAAGACGTTAAATTTCTTCATAACAGTTGAAAATTTTATCGAATATTCGTTTATTTTATAAAGTGAAATGATATTAACAATAATCCTCCCTCAATGTATGCACCATTTAGTAGATCGATTCGTTGCTAAAACAGAATTACTCAACTCTTCCTCACGAATTCCCAGTACATACTCGCAACTTTTGTACTATATTTCATTATATTATATTATA
>JABMBR010003407.1:0-27709 GCA_018881525.1 Meteorus sp. PSUC_FEM 10030008
TTTTTAGTATATCTGGATACCACTTTTTCTAACAGAGGTTACTGACTTTTCAGTCCCGTACTTTTCAGTTACTGCTATATGTGTTGGAGAAAATTGATAACTGCGGATACCAATTTAAGCATTTCATCAATTCAAATTGTAGTATACTCAATAACAAATTTTGGTTTTCGCATTTATCAAAATTTGATATAAATTAAAGCCACTTCGTAATATATTTTGATCCTGATTTGAAATTAGTATACAAATATACTAATTTTTATTGGAAAATAAACCATAAACTATGGAAATTCTGAGCAGCATTTTTTTCCGTGTACAATGCCGATGATTCTCAGATATTTTTTGAAATTTATCGAAACTTAGTCCGATGTTCTTGCAGTAATACAACATGCAGCAGAAAAAAATTAAATCATAGCGACGACGTAACGCGATAGAGGAATCTTGCACAGCAGGACCGCTCGGCGACCACGATATACTAACAAATTAACGAATATATTGGTTCGTGTGCATTTTCATTTCAAACGGTATATTCGACTGACAGTCGCAACTATCTGGTATGAACATAATCCTAGGGATAAAGAGCTGGTACATAACTTTATATTTAAACATGTATAAACTTGTATATTTTCCTCGACGAAGCTACTTTTAATGATCAACAAGATCACGTCGTAATGAATTGATTGCGGGGATAAAGCTGACCGGAATTTTACTATGGTGATCAGTTGATCCTAGGAGTAATGAGGGAATAGAGTGTATGAATGCAGGAGAGCCTCAATTCTGTTAACATTCCTATCCAAAATTGGTTCAACCGCTCCGGTCATAATAACCTCGTTCCTATTGACTTTCAGGGATTAATATCGATTATTCCGTAAGTACAGAAAGGATATTGGCATATATTGAAATGGCTATCGGAGAACTGGCTCATTTATCTCAACGGATAGCGATACATTGGATCACAATGTATCACTGAAAGAGGCATATTTTCTCAAGTTACGATGAGTTCTTCGATTGTGTCTTCAACAGGAAGAACATAAAAATGTGACAGAAGATAACCAGATGACATAACAGTGGAACCAACAGTCATACAAGAAGTTGGTGTTCCAATTTTGTTTTAAAAAAATTGTCTTCCGACATTTCGAATCATCGCGAGCACTTGACTCTCATTGAACCCAATCATTCTCATCGAAACAAATTATTCTAATTAGAATAAAATTGTTATATTGTAGTAAAATTATGTTCTTTATATTTCAGTTCTTATGTTTACCTCATCGAGCGCCATTGAAATTGCACCTGATATCGCCAGACCTTGTCTATCCTTCAATCCACCTTTAATGGCGGTCAGATATCCAATAGTGAGATTTTTTGGTTTGCGATTGAAACGTTCGATCGTTGAATTCCAATAGGACCGTGACAAAGATCCTGGTGTGCTGACTGTGGATCTTGATGTGAGCGAACGTTGTTCATGCTGATCTAAACGGTATTGAAAGTTATCTCCAATGAGCACTGGCTCAATGACTGCTAAACAGGGACCAGATATCAGGAGTAATAGAAGCAGAATGTTGGCGAGTGTGCGACCACCACCACTCGAATTAACAACATGATTGTGTTGTTGATGGTGTTGGTGATGGTGATGGAACTGCTGACGATGATGATGAAGATGATGATGATTATGACTACGATCGATCCTCAGACTTCTGGATGAAAGCTGCTGGCGACGGGGAGGCCTGCGGCGGCTCGGTGATGGCGGGCCGGGGCGCATGGCCGCCGTCGCCACCGGTCAGCGCCTCCCTCCCGCTCACCTGCGATCATACAAAAGACAAAAGTTACATATGAGTAGATTAAATTTTCAACTCGAAATTTCGAGTGGAATCTTTAATTCTTAGAAGACAAAACTGAATAATTAATCATGAGTTATTTCTCAATTTTCTGGCGTTTCATCTGCTGATCATTTACCAATCAACGTTGCTAATATTCGAAGAAGGAGTAATAGTGAATAAGGAAAATATATTTTTGATCGAGAGTTTAGACTGATGCGAACTGCATCAATTCGACATTTATGAGGTGCGTTTTTACACATCATCGACACTGCACATATCATTAATTCACACGACAAACAGATATGCGTAGCATGACAATGATTTGCGTAATATATCTTCGCATCAGATAAACTGTCAACTTTGAACCGGTCCTTTTCGCCGGCACACTACTGAAACTCTTCACACCCAAGAACGAGTTACTAAAATAGATTGAGGCATTGCGCAATTACCCTCATAATTGTGACGCATTAGGCGATGGCCAAGAAAGGGTGATCACCATTTTTATAGGCATTGTCCCCTTGTGAATTGCGGATCAAAAAAAGAATTTATTATAGCTCACTAACACTAATGTTGAATATACAAACAATAAATTCCAAAATATTTCTACTATGAGCCAATTATACATGAAAATAGAAGACATTTCATGATTGTTCAATAGCACTCCTATGTAATGAAAATATAACGATGAAACGTGAGATAAAAAAATACAGAATGAATAATAACCACATGAAATTACTTTTATCATCTGGGGCAGATTAAGTTGTCAGTGATATAGTGATAGTGATAATATTTGAAGTAAAAAGACGTGTCAAGTGACACAAGATTTGACGATACACTGAAAATGTTTTTATAAATTGTAACAGGAGAATATAAACTGTATTATATTATATGGGACATTGGAGATGCAAACAAGTACACACACAGTTATGTGAGCACGCGCCTCTCTTTCTCTCTTTCTCCCTCCAACTCTCGTTTGCTCTCGTGTCGCGATTAGATCCGTAATTAAGACGACGGGCGTGTAAGCAGGGCGGCAGGCTTGGTGGTCACGCCCTTATTTGCTAACCGACTGCGCGACGATCCTATTTCTCGGATCGGCCAATGTGCCATGACCAATTTGTGACCTCGTGAACGGTGTCTCTCAAGCTGTATGTAAATGTGCCACGTGGCCACACTACAGTTTGTTTGTTCATTTGTTTGTGTTTGCGCGTCCACGTGGTGGTATGACATTCATTCCCATCCTTACACCTACTTGTACAATAAGTTCTAATTTTTCTTCACCGGCGACATCATTTGAGGTTGGTATCCTTCAACTATATAACGATAATCTAGTGTACAAACTCGCGTTGAAAGCTTATTTGTTTAGTGCGAAAATATGTCAGGGGACTATGAACAGTAATACGAGTTTTCGTCGTGACTCATACGTGCTCAATGTGTCAAAACACAACGGTCATGAGACAAAATGATGGCATTTATGATATCGTTATAACCATGTGAAGAAAACATAACCTGTACCACCCACTGCACAACATTTTGGTTTATTGTTTTTCTTTCAATTGGATTCAATGACATAGCTAACCACGAAATTTTCCGATCAAATGTTTGTGAACACGAACAATATTATTTTGATTCTGAGTCTGCCTCGTGTCACGCCGGAAACAAATCACCACATCTTATACGAAGAGAAGCAATCTAACGATGTGATTTTTGGCATAATATCAAATATTTTCATGAAAATCCAAACATATGAAACATGTTCGTTTGTCGCAGTTTCAACTTACGTTTCAAACCACCCCGGTGCCATATTCGTGGATAAACAAATGTAACAGCAAGTTCATCATTGTTCAACATTGAGTGCAAATAAAAGTTCAAATGTTGGCAGTTGTGTCTCCAAGAGATATTTTTGAAACAAAATAGAAGATAAACAAATGAAAACTTGTTCTTTTAGTCTAGTGCGTGATGTGGAAATGATAAATGTCAGATATTCAATACAACCGCTATTGAATGGCATAACACCTGCAATTGTCATTAAACTACTGCCAACGTTACTAATTGAATGCTCACTCACTATTATACAGATCTTCCATACAAGCAACACTATCCACGATTTTTCTGTTTCACCCCACTCAATGTAATATTTCATAATCTTATTATATTTATCATCATCTGTATCGTTTCATCGGAAATGATTGTAAAGTAAATCACAGCATAAGTCTCGATTCTCGATTAAAGTGATTTTTGCAAAATTGTTCAAACATGAATATCACAAGAGGAACGAACATGATACACAACAATGGATTGAACCACTCAGTAAAAAGTGGCATTCATGAGACGTCGTGTTTGTAGCAAATGAGTGTGAGGAAGAGGGAGAGAGAGAGAGAAAGAGAGAAAGAGAAAAAGAGAGAAAAAGAGAGGGAGAGAGCAAGAGAAATTCTGTGTTCGTGTTTTGCGATCCCACGGCGGACGTGGACTGAGATAACGCCGTTAAAATAGTACATAAGCGATAACGCGCGTGTTTATAATATTCACGAGAGTATACAAGAGGCTTCACTTGACTCGCTATATACCAGAGTTAACAACCGCCTGCAATTATAAACATAAATATGAATGTTACGCATATATATTAATTCCAATTTCAATTTCAAAAGAATCCAATGAATGTGGGGTCAAAATTTATTTGAGTATTTCAATATAGACATACCTGAACAGCATGGCCGAAAAGCTTTTACAGGAAAACAGACGTGTCCTTTTGATTATTTTATTAACATCTCTCAACCAATGGTATGTCGCCTTCAAAAGACCTTTTGAGTGCAGCCACCTAATTGAAACAGAACTTGGTTAATGATAGATAAACAGCTGAATCATTAAATCAAATAAATATGAATAAACACTTTGAATCGAATAAAGATATTTATATGAAATTTTCAATCTCTTCTTATTACTCAAATATAGTTCCCAATATAAAATTGACCTATCGATCTTTCACCTCATAGGGCAATTATGTTATTTATCCGATTGATGCGCATCTCGGTTGTGTAGCGCAATGAATCGACTCTAAACACAATGAATGGTTGAGGGTTGAAGAAAGCCGACACGATCGAAAAAAAAGATACAATTTGAATTTAAATGAATGCATATACACGGATATATTAATGCTCGTTTCGTCTTCAGTTCTTTTTTCTCATTGAGGGGAAAGTCTAAGCTCCACGCACAATTGAAAATTATTTAATTAAATAAATTTGTTCCTCGTCAATGTTGTAATTTCATGTTTATATTCTGTACTTCGTCATCAACCTCATGCTTCTCTATCCTGAAATCAGCGCAGGACAGAGAGAATATTTGGTGTCTAAGGAGAAGAGAATTGGGCCGGTAGTAAATGAAGACTTATAAGTGAGAATATATGACAAAATGTAGAATGCTATTCCGGGAGCATGAGAACATTGCCAGTGAGAGAACACAAAAAGAAAGATATAGATGAGGATATGGAAACGAGGAGGAGAAAGAGATGGAATAATATGTATGAGTGTGTGTGTATTCATGCATATGTGTATGCGAGCTCACATCAGGGCAATCGCCTCTTCTCACTTCGTCTTGTTGACTCATTCTCAATGTATAATATTTACATCTCACTCTCTCTCATTGTCCATTTCAAAAACATTCATGTTCCTTTCGCTTTTCTTCCTCTCATTCAACCCCACTCTTATTCTCTAGAATATTTTTCACTACCTTTTTCACTCTCCTTCCCCTCAATGAATTATATACAAGAGTTAGAGTGTTACATTTATTTTCGCGCGCGGCCACCGGAGCGTGCGAACTGGCGATCCCGTCGGCTCCCGCCGCCTCTCTACCGTCCTCGATCGATGATCCATACCGGTTTCGATCGCTCCACTCTGATTTTCTTTCGATTATTTTTAATTTTATTCCACGTATTTCTTTCTTTATGAAGTTTATCAACAGCGAAATGTTTTCGTTACTCACCATTACGAGAGGTGAAAAAAAACGAAAAAACAAATTTCGTATGAGAACCAAATGAATTGAATGGCAAAAAGGAAGAGTGAATTGTACAGATATCCGCAATGCAATTCAATAATAATTTCCCTCTATCAATAGTTGATTTCGACAAATTCCAAATTCCTACACACCAATCTTATTCGGTTCCAGCCTGTCTCTTGAATATAAGATCACGCTTTGAAAGCAAAGCGTGCTTGGGTCCGTTTTATCGTGAAATCGAATCTCTGCGCGCGAGAGATCGTAGACCCCGGCGTTACGCGTTGAATTATTAATAAGAAATACCTACATACGTATAGAAAAAAAGAGACAAAGATAAGAATCCTTTATTGGGTCCCACGTGCGATTAAAAACAAAAGAGACAGATATATATACATGTATATACATATTTTTATGTAGGAGAAAAGAAACAAAAATAGAATAAAGAAAGCGATACAAGAGGGGGATGGAGGTTATGGGGGTTAAGGAGGAGAAGATATAAGCGCAGCGAATCCCTTTGTGAAAAGCGAAGAGGAGCGAGCTCGCCAAGTGCACGCAGCCAAAGGAGATAAAAGGTGTGCCCGCAACGTTCGGACAGGCAACCATTAAGATAAATAAGTATATCTTTACAGTCGCTAGACAAAGCGACCAAACGCGCCAACGACTCGTGTTTTATCCTCGTGTGATCTTTTCACTCATATACCGCACACGACCCCCGTAGGCATCTTCCCAACGCATATCAACATCCGTGCATGTACACACATGTGTGTATACATCGTCCTTTGCATTAATATACCTACACAAATCCCCAGATTCGCTCTTTCGCGCACTTCTATTTCCACTGACAGCTCGTTATCGCTTCTTTAATAACCCTCCGTGATGATTTCATACAAGAAATTAAACATTCAGAGTTGAGGACGAATGATTAATGCTGTGAGTGAGGGAGAGGTTTCTACTGACGTATCCGAGATTCAAACTTTTGTTTCTGGTAAGCGAAACATAGTAAAGAAAAATATATCATGATCAGATCTTAGTCCCACGATCAAGATGACATTTAGTATAGAAAATAATGGTTGGTGATGGTATAACCGGCGATCTATTTTTCCGTTTACATGATGGGGACATTTTTATCTTTTTCCACGAATACTCGTTATCAATGACAAGTTGATGACAATGTATTACTATCGTCCTGCACGGAAAACCAAATTCGAATACATGAAATTTCATAATGGAATTCTAGGGAAAGGTACTGTGCCGTCACATAAACTCGTGTTTCCTAGTTATTCTCAATAGGAAGATCGGAAAGAAATGATAGCCACAGTACTAATGAAATTTTCATATCAGTACAATGACAATTTTCATGCTTGACAGAAAAATTTCTTTACCGATTCAGTAATTTTAATGACATTATCGGTTGACTTTTCTGTGATTTTCTATTTTTCTTAATGAGATGATTATCAATTTCGTGAATGATAATCGTATATGATACAGTTAATTTGAAAAAAATACATTCAAACAGAAAATGCGCTGGTATTGGTTAGATAAGTTGAAAAAATTCGATTTATAGTATTTGTGATTTTATAATTCAGTTCATTTTCGATAGTTAATATATTCCATACATTATTCCTATGGAAAAGAAATACGAGTTTTGTATGCTCGTCCAGCGATATGATCAACCCCAACTGTAGAATGGTGATACAACCGTTGTTTCAACAATTTTCAATACACTGAATGTACGTAATCTTTTATATCTCGAATTCTTTCCACAGGACAAAGGACAACGACCATAATTGACCAGAGTGGTGCGAAAAAATCGGATGGACAATATCTTGTAATCCCTTCAAAAAATTGTTCTCAACATCACGATCGTACTCACTTAATAGTGATAAACATGATTATTTTTTGAGGTCTCCTCTCTCTGATCAATTTGATAAACTGCCCAAGCCCCTTTATTTTGACTATAGACAACGAATAAGAAAGAAAAGAAAGTATGGGGAACGTAACTGAGCTTTTATTTACAATTTTCCCACGGCTTGATTGATATGTTTGGTAATCGTTGATTTAATGCAACATCAATTCACATATTGAACACTATACGCCAATGAAGAGTGACATTAGGTCAACTGTATAGGTGTGAATTGAGATGTTTGCACTCTCATCGCTTTTATCATTGCATCGGTGATGATATTGATCACGTAGTGTCAAGTGCCGGTGATTTACTTGCCAGATAACATTATAATCGGTATCCACGTATCAATTGTTAGCATACTCATTGAAACAAAATTTCGAATATTAATAAAAAAAAATGGAAATATTCCTTGACTTCCTTCTTCAATTGAAATGCGATGAATAGAGCCTGATATGTAGTGTAAAGAATCTTTCTATCCCGAAATTCCACTGCTCACTCTACGATTTTCTATCTAACTAGTTCAAATTTGTAATCTACATAACGCCCTGTAATTTGTGTGCTATACTTGTGACTTCGATCGCATTGTCATTGAATATTATGTCAAGGGATTGGAACACCCATGCGAGGACAAAATATTCCATGACGAAAATATTTGTAATGTATTTCAGGACTTTCAGAAAAGAGGGCCGTTTGCCTTCAATGTAAATCGGTTCATCGATACATTGATCCCTGTTCAAGGACAGATGCGAAGTTTGCCTTGGAAGTTGTGTCCAAGTAATGGAATTGTTGACAACTTCAAGTCATTCGATTGTTATTTATAACAAAATTCTTTGTGTTGACTCGGAATCTGATAAAATTCATAGACAAATTTCTACTACAGAATCGTCTAACAAGAAGACTTCGTAATTCAACTATTCATTTAATTCAGTCGAAAGCCTGATCGAGTCTGCCTCAAACCTTCGACCCGTTGCTCTTCATCGTAAATCCAAAACGTGAAACTGTCGCAAAATTATTGACATATATTACGAGATGACTTTATTGTCGGTAAAATTGTTTAGCGTTTTGACTGTGATGCTTCTGTACTCATCTCACTGACTGCTATTCTTATCATACATTATTGCTCGCCTCATTCTCCATCAAGAGACAACAATTTCGCTTTGGGCGTGAGCAAACTGAGGGGCCGTTGCTTTTTATTGCATACTTAGGAAGGCGTAGCGCTTGTTAGTCATTTCTCAACCACCGTTACTACAACATGCCACTAACGACTCCACGACTTTACACTCTGATGAGATAAATAAACATAAATTATATATTCATATAAAACACACATTTGCAATGAGAAACGTTCACTAAATGTCTCTTAACGGCCGATATAGATGGAATTCACAAAGTCTCTGTTGTGACGGTTATTCGGAAGAGATAAAAAAAATATGAAATTTGTCGTACCAACAACAATTACAACGTATATTAATTGAATGAAATATAACTGATTAGATTTCACTGCTATCATTTAATTCAAATATATCTTGAATTTTGATGTGGACAACAATCTATCTACCTACGACCGTTGAATGTGAATAAGTAAATCTCACAATCGAACTTCCAACAATTTGAATCGACAATTGTAAACACTAACTTATTCAATACGTATTTCAATACGTGAAGTGACCTGCAGGAAGCGTTATAGAAAAAATCCTCCAGCAGTTTATTTTCGAAGAATCTCACTCTAAAAATTCGGTTCAACACGTACTGCATAATACTGTCTGCAATTGGGGTCGCAAACCAATTGAGACATGACATTCCACGTAGAACCACTTCCGCGTATGGTCCAAGTAATTGAAGTTGACAATCATCACTTTGAATTTGACAAAGGCTTTGACTTGAATCATGAAAGTGTTTATGTTGGAATGCAGGATTCTATTTTTAGGATGTAGGGAAACTTTTCTAGCCGCATAACATTCCGAATCTCAATTCATTTCTCTGTCGTTCAATTCCGTAGATTACCTAGATCTGCATCAACTGTGTAGTGATACTCATAGCGACAAAGGTATGAATCATTGACTCATGATAACGATCGAAATCGAAACGTGTGGGTCAGATTGATTTTCTCCCTAAAATTGTAAATTGTTCACCATGTTATTGTCAGCGTAAATGTGTGTCACGTGTTAGCACTGACCGCGTCTCATTCATTTGAAGAACATGCAAATAGCCCTTGTGCCTGCCGTCTCATCTTCTCTTTATCCATCTTTCTCGGCTCTTCTTATTCTCCCTCGCAAAGCACACACAGGATCAGCCACGTGCAGCCCCTTCACAACATTATACACATAAATATTTCACGCCAGACTCACCTCTACTTCTTTCCATATCCTCCTTTCGCGTTCTAATCAACTGTCGTTTCCGACTAAATTCAAAGAAGGATACGCACGCTGTGAGTAGAATCAATTGTGTACTCGAGATAGCAACATCCTAACTGCCAATACATAACACTCTATTCTTTGTTAGGCCTTCCAATTCCGTTTCGCATTCATTTCAACTGTCTGTTTGAAAACAGATTTTTTTCTCGATCGAAATTGTTAGTGATGGGTAATGATATTCCAAGAATGGTATAAATATTTTGATGAAAAACTAACAATATGCAACAATATAGAATGTTCATCCATCGGACTAATTGCTTTGGAATTATTCAAATCATCGCTCATGAATATTGAATAGGCGACAAATGAAGAATAAATTGCCAACTCGACCATCCTGGTAAGGAGAATTCTACTTTTCATGTGTTCGATTGGTGATATCGATTAGAAAGCGGCGTAATTGAAGAAAAAAATGAATTTTTTTAATAAAAAAGACGTGAAGATGACAGAAGGGGACTTCTCACGAGTAGTTGAAGTTAAAAAAAGCGATTGGTCATGAAAGATTTACCTGTAACTCGTGGCCGCGTCCAGCATGGTAATCCAATCCCAATTTATATCTCTACCGCATTATTTTGTGTTTGAAATACAACACAAAATTTTCCACCTCAAAATTCACTTTATTCCTTATATTTACCACTTCAATATGACTTTGTGAAGAAGAAACGATACCGAGAAATGGACTATCGATATAGCATCGAAATTCGTTGAGTTACGTACAATAACAGTTGTGGTTCATATGTAAAATACAAAATTACACGGCGCGCACGCGCACAAATATGAAAACAAATATCTTCAAATTTATTTCAAATACTGGTAAACACGGTGATACTATAGATATGCATATGTATGTGAGCTGAACACAAAAGAGACATGCGAAGACGCACTGTCGGCGCTCATTCCAATCTTTATCTGCCTTTTTCCTTTATTGTCCTAATAAACATTCCCCCCTCTTCTCTATTTTTTTCTCACTCCTCTCTGCGATGCTTTCGATCTCTTTCTCTCACAGCGCCTATCTTTCTTTTTCTCTACACCAAATGTATTTATGTATATATGAATATGAAACGAGCACTCACTCTCTTGCCACTTCCGCGCGTAATTCGTCAAAACAACTTCCCTTCTTTCATCCTCCCATCTCGCACTGTTTCTCTATGTTCGTCTATGGAATAGGGGGAGAAAAAAGTGGCAACAAAACTAATCTCATCTACAACGATGAATATTGTTCTCAACAATTACGTCAAGAATTTGTTATGAAAATATATCCAAACTGATGATTTTCACGTTGTTGCACAAATCAATTTTTATATCACTATGATATTTTTTTGTTCTTATGTTCGAATTGGGCGCGGACACAATACATAACCTCACTTAAGTGGGACCGTACATTGACGATGACCACGACACACTGAACGTTACTGAAGCAACACATGATTTCGTTGGGTCCGTAGTGAGTCTAATGGTTGTTCAGGGGGCGACACTCTAGCATTGCAGAATGTCTTTACTCGGCAATGATCGGTAGCATTCGGCGCTGTAGATCCTAGTTATCGGGCCAACGAGCACAGAATGAAATAATCACACTGCGTTTAAATATGTACATGTAATATTCATGCAGACACTTTCAATATCATTTGTAACAATTCAATGAGTCACATTTATTTCATTTTGGATACAACAATTGAAAATGAATTTTACATTTTTTCCTGCATCGAATTAAATTTCATTTCAATTTTCATAAGAAGTTCTTAACAAATCCTATTCTTCAACTCAATAAAGTGGAAAGAATAAGACACTCTCGTTATTTTGGCTCATGAAAACATTTTTCATCTCATTCTGAAGAGAATTAGGAGGAGAAATAGAGACTTGTAGAGTTCGAGTTGGCTCATGTTTACTCACGACGCTCACTGATATCATTTCATGCATTCACAGAGGAATGAATGTTATGTATTCATTCTCGCGCCTTGTCTTGACATATGCGCACTGATAACACACCGTCTCCCTCTCTCTCTCTCTCTGCCTATACTTGGTATAACATATGCACACAAATATGTATATCTGTCCTCTGCAAAATGCAATATGTTATTTTCCCATTCTCATCGATATGTTGATTGTCTTTTATTCGTAATGACATCAGTTTGCATATTCTAAAATATTCCACGCACATGTTTATTTACTTACATGTTTTGGGGATTCTCCTCGATCCATTTACATTAACCACTCACTCAAATAACTGCCAATCAAAGTTCTAACATTATCAATTTACTAATTATCTTAAGTATGTTAAGTACTTATAAAAATTATATGTTACGGATTGTGTATTAATTTGAAACTAACATCGGTTGATTATTCAGGAATGTTCCACGATGATAATTCCCCTATTTTTATTACGAGAATGACTCGATGGATTAGTTTCCATGATTATACAAAGATTAGAATGAAGAGGAGAACGTGAGTTCATATCACAATATAAAGGAAAACGGAGAGAGTGAGACGTAATGAGAGACTGAAAATAATCGTCTATTGGTAGTGAGTTGAGTTATCTTATCACTTCAAGTGTCAACATTTCATGACATGTTTCATATGTTAGAGCGAGGGATGAAAAGAGAGAAAAGAATAATTCAATTAACGCCAAGAAAGAGGAAGATTAGTGGTAAAGCCACGTTGAATATTTTAAGGCTCTCGGACAGACATGTTTCTTCTTTTTTTTTTTCAATTCTTTACACATTTTACTTTCAGTCAATGATTTGTAAATGAATCAATGATATATATTTACGGTAGATGTAAACCGAATAACGATCACGTATCCGTCGCGTGTTCTATTCTTGTAGGATAGCGAAGAATAAATGGCAATAATTCCGTATCAGCCAGACGAAGCACACACATTGTATCTACGGGGAGTAATTAGTTGTATTGACATCCAAATAAGCCTTGGCGATTGATTGGCAAAATGTAGCAATATGTTGAGATATAGACAACCACTATTCAGGGTCATCGATCGCAGGTACAGCACATCAGAAAAAAGTTTTGAGTTCACAGTACGATATTCACATTTTCCGCGCAAGAAATATCCTCTCGCCCTTATCAACACCGCACTCCACATTCATTAAAACAAAAGAGCAATCATGAGTTTTCATAATATTACAAACAGTGTCATAGCGAAATGTTTTCTCGAGTTGTTCATCGAAATTGGCATAACAATTAGAGGTAAAATCAAATTGTTCTTGGAGATGTTGTTCGATATGCATCCCTGGTCGGTCGCAAAGTGAAAATGAATGTTTCTATCAACATTTTGTTATGTTTCAGTGAAAAACATGCAGTGAGAATACTCTCGTATTTGGACATTGTGAATGCTGTAGTCTTTGATCGCGATCCACATCCCCATGTCCTCCTACTTAGAAGATTTCCATGCAGAGTTCTGGCAACATCAATTGACTGAACATACATCTGTCTTGCATTGACAATTTTTCAAAAACTATAATTAGACGAAGCACCGAAACATTGTAAAACACTGTATCATTCGTATCTCTAGCCTCAGACATCACTGAAATCAATCGAGAACTCTTTTTCTATATAAAACATGCGATACAGTTGTTTTGTTATGTAAATTTCCCCCACAAATACCTTTTGCTAATCAGTTAGTCACAACGGTATTTGACTGCAAGCGTATTCTGTATCATTTCAGAGTTGTTCCTATATCAATTCGATTAAACAGCAAACGCAAAGAAGTCTAAATGTGTTATATGTGGAAGACTCGGAAATGTTTCTATCAGTTCATCACTCTAACAAGATTTATTTCTAGAATTATGTAGCTCTCCCATAACAATGAAGTTATGTCCAAGAGTAAGTATCTTACGACAAAGATAATGGGTACTTGAGAAACATCTTTCCTCAAAATGGCATTCATGTCTTGATATTCTCCGGTTGATTATCGGTCTCGGACTTGGTGTTAAAACATTAAGAGGTATTCTAATATCTGACGTCATAGTGCATGAATTCCCATGAAATTCGGTTCATAGTGTTGAGAAAGTTTCCATTTTTATTCTGGTTGGTCGCAAACTTCAGACGAGTGGAACGAGATATTTGAGCTGATAAAGATCAAGAACAGTATTCGATTGAATGTCTCTCAAATTAAATTGTCCATCTTAAACATTCATATTCCATTCACTATGAATCTTACAAATGGGAAGTTCCTGCTCACCACGCTACCCTGTTCAATGTTGTCTTCATAATTGAAGATTTCACGGATTCGGAAGAATTTTTCTCTTTCATGACCTCTTATATGAGCCCGTTGGGCCTGTGACATTAAATAAAATTCTCATAACTCCCATTTAATGACAATTGATATTACGTTCGCACTGCATCGATATAATTTAGAATGATTACTCAAACTGAATAGCGGAGCTCAGCAGATTGAGAAAAAGAAAGCTTCACCTCTAGATCCCAAATTTTGTTTGAAGGTATAGTCTTTTCATGAAATATTCTTACCAATAGATTTTTTGAATTCATTACTGTTATTTTCTGGTGACCTGTGGTGATCCAGGTCACGGAAGTTGTATCCAAGCAGATCGTGAACTTCAATGAATTACTCTCGAATTGATTGATTTACACTTTTATGCATCTCCATTTTCAACCGTGTATCGAAGCTTGCACTGATAAATGCAATGCATGCTGGGGACCCCGATATTTTATCTGAACTACTCTGTATGACAACAGAGAAATTACAAATTTCATGCATGAAACATAATCACCAATTGAATCTCGAATGAGAAAATGTACACGATTAATGATTATACTGATCTGCAACAAAATCCTCCTTTAGATGAAAATATGATGAATAGGAGGAGTTAAACATCATCAAATCAAATTCGCTCATCATTTTCTGATATCACGTACATAAATTTTCCAAAAGAATCATGTACATTTAAGGAGCCGGGAAAGAAGTCATTTTTGCGAATTTTTAATAGGAGAACTATTTACAATTCCGGATTGGAGCTTGAACCGAATGAAAGTTCACACATCCAAGAATACATTGAATTTTTTTTATTGGTGAGAAATCATCGGGAAAACAAAACCAGAAAGATCATTGAACAAGTAACTATAATCTAGTAGATGTCATGGGCGATTTTGACAATATCGATGTATGAGAAAATTGCGAACGTTTGAACATTAAAATAATTTTTTAGAAATTAGTTAATATTTTGTCTATAAAAAAGAAACTGAGTAACAAACAAAAAGCCCCATGACATGAACTCGATGATGATATACAGAATAGACACACCTAATTCCGAAGCAATCAATTTATTGGTTTACGAGAAATTTTGGGTACCGCTATACCTGCCTGTCGGATTGGTGCAAACCCGTTGACGTTCCACGTTTTTAGCTGTAATTCGTTTATTTATTAAGATATTGCCTTGCCGTTTTAACGAAATATTATTGGCACTTCAAACTTGTAGGAAATGCAGAAGAATTCGATTCATTCGACGAACGACTCAAATTTGAAGCACAATAAGAGTTTCAGTCAAAAATTCCATTCAAAAGAAAATTCATACTATATTTCTATATAGAAATATTGAAATTCTGATAAAACATACGTGAAATCTGAGGGAAAAGGAAAGAATTTTTTTTTGCAGACCGGTGTTATAGTGAAATCAGAGACATATCCAGAATGCAGGGTTGGTTCATCTTCTCAATTGAAATCGGTACTGCATCGTCAAGTGTTGGACTTATTGAACATATATAATTGGATAATGAATTCACTTGACCCCATTGCATTTTATTCAGTATATCAGGTTTGATGAAATGGAAATATTTTTTACACTCAATAAAGTTTATGAAATCCATTTTCCTACACCATGAAATTTCATAAGAATTAGATGAGAAAAAAGATGGACAATGATCGCAGAGTATCGTTTTCCTTCGAGGCAATATCTGCAGATCAAGTATACGCACATCGACAACGGAGTCAATGACATCTATCGATGAATGGCCAATCTTGATAAGGTGATTATATAGGTATAATCATAATCGAAATACATCTCATCCGGTTGTGCGCCACCGCAGTTTACTGAAACCTGTACAAATAATGTTCTATGGACGTATACGAATGCATACACTCACACCATCCTCGATGTTCCAAACGATGGGCATCGATAGAACGTTGGAGCTTGAAGAGTTATACATACTCAGTGGATAGCTGAGAGGGGGAACCAACGTGCACGTTTATCCGGACGAGTTTATACGATAATCGCGCTTGACGTCAAATATCAAATGGTTTTCTCTGCGTGAATCGAGCTGCACCGGTGAATTATGTTCCACGGCCCTAGATTGAATGATGGCCAGCCAAGCAAAGTTGGCTGACAACCACTCCAAAGTAAATAAGACGGCATGCACAATGCCAACCATGCATATAAACCAACAGCCCATCAAACACACATGTTGCTCTGTCGATGTGAACATAACACATCCCGTGCAAGGAGCAAGGGAAGTACTAAATTTAATGCTCTCTCTCCCTCTCTCTACATATCTCATCGTACACAATCACGCAAGAATATTTGTTTTTTTTTTTTTCGGTTAGGTCACATACTCGAGAACTTCTATTTATGTATTTTTTGCCAATCGCCGCATGTCGATCATGTTGTCTGTCAAATCTTCTTGAGAATATAATCAAAACTGAAACATAAGAAAGAATTGAGTGATAATGGTGGATGAGAGTTGGGTTAAAATGAAGGAAATGGAACGAAACCATGTGGAGTCAAGTCTACTGTGATGATCAGAGTCTGAAGTCTATAGGTTTCTTGCATTCATCTGAGGCGTAACTCTGAACTTTGAATGTCTACTCGTGTATAGACACGACTCCAATGTTGAATGGATACTCATACATATGGACATGATTGTATATGAGGAATGAAGAAGCACATTGTACTTCCGTTGCATCCGTATTTGTGTACGTATATGTCACTCCCCCATAGCACACTCGGTTATCGCTTGATGGTTTCTAATAGCCATTGGCTATCATGAATCCAATGATTGATTGATCTCACGATTGACGACAGCACATTCATCCATCAACAATCGTTTTTCTTATTTCGCACACATTTAGGGTCGGATCACGAATATGATTCGGAAGTGAATTGACTACTGAAATCTGGAATTTTTCGTTGTCATTCAGATAAAGTAACTGAGTTGCACTCGGATGAATGAGATTGCTCATAGTCTTGTTCTATACATAGTCGAATGTTTTTCAATGAGATCTTGACTACTCCAACAATAATTTGAAATGGTGCCCCTCAAGGACTTTGCAAGTCACTGTTGATATATAATTTTAATTATTTCTCTGGTAGCTGATAAACAGTTGTATTCAGAGCAGAATTGTGGAGAAAAGTTTATTTGATGATTCGATTTGCTATCAAAGACATAAAATGAGTTATGTCTTCAGAGTCAATATTGAGAGAGGGATATACAGATTCCGAATTTGAGAATTATGAACTTTCCATGAAATGTGACATTTGGAAATGTCTATGATTCAAAAATTCAAAGTTAATTTATCTTTTCCAATATTGATTTTCGAGGCATAACTCATGGTGATATCATATCTTATCTCAAGCAAGTCGAATTGACGACAAATTCCCTCACAACACTCATGCTTTGAATACAACTGTTTACAGGTTATCAATAGAATCATCAATTCATCAATGATAATGCAAGAAGCCTATCGTTGTAGCAATTGTAATAATTGTTAAAGTATTCAAGACCTTATGAAAAAGCATTCGAGTATCGAAGAAGAAGAAGTCATATCTGATCATATACATTCATGACTACACAGAAAGTGATTTGAAAACTCGTCTGCTTCTCACATGGAATAACTTTTTTGGTGAAAAGCGAATACAAAATAATATAATTAAACATTGAAAATCCAACACAATTTGACTTGCAACATCTCCAATGAGCATGTTGTGTTGGATTCAAACGAACTATCTATAATTATTCTTGGTTTTTCATGTTCAAGGGAACTCCAACATGAATTGCTCTTCAATTATTACACAGACACCCACTTAAATGCATTGATTCACCTGAATGAATGATGACACCATTGATTTAAAATATTCACATGAATAATTCATTGAAACTAAATTATCAGTGATATAAACTATAAATGGTTCCTTAGTCATTTTTGTGAACACCTGTGATAAATGTTGTGAGATGTTGGTGTTCACACGTTAACGAGAACAGTGAGTCCAAATATTAAAAATTGAGCCGGAAAGTTGTCAATCCTTTTGCCATATCTTCGTCAACACCATACATCTGATCCATGGTAGTGTCAGCTATACAATCTGATATGCAATAGAGTAGAGGATGAAGCCCTTGGCAGAACCACAACATGGACCACATAAAATATGTGAAAGCTTTATTTCCATTGTATTTCATCAATTCTTTGTTGATTTGTGAATGAATCGTATAGTTCCATAATTTCTTCAGCGATTGAGAGAAGTAATAAGTAGATATGACATATTGAACAAATCCTTTTTGTGGAGCTCTCGAATGAACCGGGCTGCATACTCCACAGATTTTAGGTTTGGATGAAATCATATCACCCTTGGCAATTTTTAACTACTTCACTAGCATATTCGCATTTTTCAATGAATGAATAATGCATCAATCATTCCACGCATAGCAAAAGAAAGTTAACTGTTGTTATCGTAGGTGTTCTTTTGTTATCCGACATCTAGGGATCACTGTTGTCACCTTCATTACGATTCCTGACATCTCTTTCTGTTTTCATACTTCGGTTGGGAAAAGTTTCTCAACATCAGGATGAAACCTCAATCAACAAGTTTTTTCCGCCTTTTGAACTTAATTTTGACTTGGTCATGTTCTATATTATCAGAAAGGCGAAACTTTGAAACTGTTGGATGCAAGAACAGACTGTTAGAGAATAATTATTATGGTCATTAGGCTCCTTGGACTGATATTAGTAATGATTACACATAAAAACACATAAGGATACATACGAATATTCCAATAATTGATATGATTCTATTAATATTTATTCCAATTGAATTCATCAAGTGTATATGTACAGCGACTAGATACGCGATGATATTTTAATCCATACGTTTCCGCTCGCTAGAATAATCCATAGAAAAGGAAAGTCACGAGCACGAAGAACGATTAAAAAACACGAGCCTTTGATTCTCTAAGCTAAAAAACTTACATCCTCGATACAATTGTCATATTTCTTCACATTTGTACATAGAATCTCTCGAATGAGGAACGAAAGAGAAAAAAAAGTTTGGCAGCGAATCAATCAATTCAGTGATAATATCAAACAAATACCATGGTACTCTATTTAATTCTATCAAATTTCATGGAAACAGCAAGTGAATGTCATTCAATGCATGTAATCAATGGTGTCGCATCGCAACCATCTATTTCTTCAGTGGATTGTGTTGATCTTTTTTGACAATTCGAAATGATCGAACTATGTCGGGGACTGCTTGGTGCAGATCGACAAGTTCCTTCTAGAATGTTTGTCATGCCATAACGCATCATTTGAGCTTTACCATCGTTCTCATCATCTTTATCTCTCGGGACGGAATGAATTCTGATTTCTTCCTGATCCATTTCGGATTCGCATAGTTTCTCAACGCATGGACAAGAGTTGCTAGATGATCTTGAGCTTTCTATACACCCTTGTCTTAATGAACAAAGGTCTTTACCTTTGCAAGGACTTGAGTCCACAATTGATTCAAGTTCATTGATATTCATGATACATTTTTGGTTAAGTTGATCTGAACTGGCGAATCTCAAACGCTTTGGTGATTCGCTCGAACATCGTAAAAATGTTGTCCTCGTCAATGATTTATTTTTTAGTGAACTTTTTGGTACTAACAAATCATGAGGAGTTTTTCCTATTATCGACATTCCATTACGACGCGCCATTATATCCCGTGTTCGCTCCTCACGCTGATGTGGATCTTCACCGATAAGCCAATAAGTCAGACGTTCCCCTTTACCTTTCATTGATACGACACCACGTTCGATTAAACGGAAACCACCTAATTGGTCCAACAGTCGCTTTGTCTCTTGACTGCAGTGAATTTTCAGAGCTGTTTTCATTCAAGAAATGACACGTAATGAAGTGGAGAAATTGATTTGTAATTATTATCAAGATGACTTTGAAATCTCACGTGCGCCTGTGGATTCCATTCTGCTCGCTGTGTTGACTGTATCACCAAAGAGACAATATCGAGGCATTTTTAATCCAACGACTCCAGCACATACCGGACCAGAATGAATTCCGATGCGTAGTTGCAACTTTTCCATCGGCCGGTGACGGATTGTGAATTGCTTAATTGCATCCAAAAGGCACAAAGACATGCTCGCTATTTCCCCAGCATGCTGAATACCATTTCGTATTGGTAATCCACTCACCTGAAATTCAACAAATTTTTTTTATCCATGCAAACTTCATATCGACAATAAAAGTTCAATGTTGCTCACCACCATATAAGCATCACCAATTGTTTCCACTTTGTACACATCATAATTTTCTATGGTTGAATCGAAACAAGTATACAAGTCATTAAGAAAATCAACAACTTGTAATGGTGTACTCTCCGCCGACATTGATGTAAATCCAACAATGTCACTAAAATATATTGTTACACGATCAAAACTCTCAGCTTCAACTTTATTACCACGTTTCAACTGTTCTGCTACATAGCGCGGCAGCATCTCATATAATAACGCATCTGCAGAAGTAATAATGAATAACAAAATTGATTGAGACGAAAGTGAGTTCCAATCGAAATGCAGCGTATAACCGACCTGTTTTCTTCTTCTCTTCAGTCAGTTGATCTGTTCGCTCGTCCACAAGTGCTTCCAAATTATTGGCATATTTTTCCATCATAGCCATCATATTATCGAAGATATTCGGCTTCCTAATAAGTGTCAATGGTTTTCAACAGAAACCACATTTTCTCTTTCGCAAAAATATGAAATTCATACTCACATTCCTTTACGAAGTGGACGCAACTTGTTTCGAATTACTTTGAAATCGGGCCGGATTTCTGGGTCCTCTGCCCAGCATTCAAATAAGCAGTCTCGTACAAAATCGAAACAATTCTCCAATTGATCCACTGGTGGCCTAAAATTTCAATTCGGATGATTCAGAAACTTTTGAGAGACTTCGATGAACTATTCTGTCTCTCACCTCAATGGAGGAACTCCAGCTTCCCGTGTAATGAGCTTTTTCAGTATTTCTGGTGCTGTAAATTCTGTGATACCAAAAGGACCATGACGTCCATGGAGTTCATAAAGTACAATCGCAAATGAATACACGTCGCCTTTTTGAAAATCACGCACTGTAGGCTCTTCGATAATCGCTGATCTCAATAATTCTGGCGCTTTATACAAGAGCCCTGCAGAAGAAAAGCTCGGCATGATTTTATTTGAGTCGGATGGATGGACGAATCGAGTGAGACATTCGTAATCATTCGGATTCGATTGCATAATGGAATTTAATGTTTTTCTATTTTCACCTTGGTATTTTTTCATAACATCTTCCAATTCACACTCTGCATCTCTTTTAAATTCGCGGAGTCCAAAATCGGCAAGTTTCACGACCCAACGTGAGTCTACAAGACAATTTGATGTGCTCAAATTCCCATGATACTTCAAAATTGATTCTTGTAGATAAATCATACCCTGTGCAATAAAATTGCTATGAATTATAACATTATTTTCTATTAGATTTAAGAGATGAAGTGCAGATACTTACCCTGATAATATCGCCCACTAATGATGCCATGAACATATTATCAAGTTTCATATCTTCATTTTCGAGAATATCCTTCAAACTACCACGTGGACAATACTCAACGACAATGCAAATGTTTGGAGGATCTGTGCAAGCACCGATAAATGCGTTCAAATTGTCGTGCCTCAAATCACGCATAATTTTCAGTTCTTTTTTCATCTCACGCGTTATTTCAATGGACTTTTTGCGCACCTTCTTAATAGCAAACATTCGACCTTTATAAAATCCAATTTGTGTATAAATCATCGAATAACGAAAATCAGCATCAGGATTTGAACTAAGAGAAACTTGACTCGTCCTTATGACTGGTTTGGTGTTTATTTTCTGATTTGTATCACTATTGACAGCTTCCTCTTTTGTGACTTTGATCTGGATGTCTTTATAATTCACTTTCCATAAAAGTGAATCCAGTTCTTGTTCGTATCGCCAATTTCGATACAGGACTAGGGCGATTGACATGAAAATGAGTATCAACCCACCGGCAAGTCCTCCAACGATCTCACCGGTATGTGCTGCGAATTCAAGTGCACAACATATCAACCTCGTCAGATCTCATCGAATTGCCATTATCATATTCATCTTGAGTCATACCGTTACATTTTTCGCCATGATATCCACAATGGGGCTCAGCCAATGGTGGCCCATCACCTAACCACCTGATATTTCTTGTCAGTTGTAGCTTCTAAAAATGTCGATTACTTAATTTTGTCTGATCGTGAGTACAATGATAAACATTGAGATATCGCTGATGTACTTACTGGTAAGTGCGTCGTCTTTTCTTTCCCAACAAAGTGGCCAATGATATATAAACCATGACCTTTCTCTGGTCGTTTTTCCATTGCGATTAATGTATAATTTCCCTCAGCATCGCCACTCTTGTCCATATAAACCATGTATCTGTGTGTTTAAATGTTCACAAATGATTCAAGGATGATTACACCCTGTACCTACGCAACAGACTTTATATTCGAATATTTGAGATGAAGAAAAAAATCGATGCTAACCCCATAGCACTGTGATAATGAACACCGTGGAGAGCTTGAATCATTTTTTGGCCATCATATGGATCTCTGCCTTCATCTAACGCTGCCAGAAGTGATCGCTCGTAAAGGTGAACGGCATCATAGAGGTAAGCTGTCTCTGGTACTATCTACCTTATGATAAAAGAAACAACGGTCCACACATTACCATTTCATTTATCTGAATTGAATTGATATACCGACGGGTCTCGCTTCATCCATCATTTATGATCATTTCAATCAACTTACCTGAACTACTCCACCAACATGAGCCAGAGGGTTAGTGAAATTGAATGGTGGTTTTTGCCGATATTCATGAATGAGGCGAGTGAAATTATCAAAGTGGATTGGCGCCGATGCTACAATGCTGAAATAACTCCTGTAAGCTCGCAGGATTGACACATCTGTCTGCTTTTGCCATAGACCACGTAAATATTTGTCTGGCTGCTGCTCGTCATATTGCTCTATGTCCACACCCACAACCCAATATTCACCTGAAAAAGATTTGTTAGAAATGTTTCTTTGATTACTTAGAGAATGTTTTTTAACTGAACTTTTTTGTTTTATTTACCATCATCGAGGAGCTTCTTGTCGTTCAGCGCCATGAGCAAACCCATATGCTCGTAATAATTGCCAAGTATAACGTATACTGAAGGATAGGAGAAGACAAAATGATGTGATGAGCTCAAAAATAAATATGAAAATAAAACATGGAGCCAAAATTTGCAGATAGTTATGAGCTATAACTCTATAGTAACAGCATCCGTTTGTCACTTGGATACTCTCCAATATTCGTTTAATTCAGTATATTCATCTACATGCATTCACACATATGAAAATAATTTAGCATCCAAAATTTCACATAACTTTGTGAATATTCGTAAGTGAGAAAACAACATTTTTTTTTCTATTTATTTTCAAAGTTTACATGCTGTTGCGATCAAATTGACAAATGCAAATAGGTCGCGGAGAGTTGAATTGCGAAATGGAAATAATTGAGATAGATTCGCGTGCCTGTATCAGTATTGAAAATAGGGCGAAAAACCCTTCGAAATAGAAGTGAGAGAGGGCAGAGTCTTATGAGACAAATGAACACTTTATAGAAAAATTAAAAAAGTAATGTGGTAATATGCAAACGTGTGACTGCACCGCACTCTCTGTGAGAATATACCACAGAATGTAAAAAATGTGTGCGCATGACGAAATCGTAAAGACGAAGGTTTCCGAACCCTCTCGATCTCACCTACCACCTCATCCATTGCCTAACATTTGTAAGCTCTCAGGACTATCCCATAAAACCGTCTATTGCATGTGAATGATGCAAATTTATACGAGCAAAAATATCATATAATGCAAATACCGAAAAATGTTTGCTATAAAACGACACAAAATTGATTTTCGAACCGAGCGAAAACAAGAAGAAAAAATTTTTCCCCCTTGCCACGTTATTTTTACGAGAAATTTCATTTATTCAGATATAAATGAAATGGAATAAAAATATTTTGAATGTGCGTCAGTTAAATCATTTCAAATAACAAAAAAAAACAGAAGCGAATAATTCCCGTCTAATTTTTCGTGTTCACAAAATAAATAAGAGTAATTATAGGCGACTAGATAAATCTGAATGTTGAATATTTATGTAACTGACGACTATTTTTAGATATCCGTCAGTGCGTGCGTATGGCGGAACAATATATATGCATGTACGTATAGAGCAAGCAAAATGAGGTTCCATATCATCTACACTGGTGTGTGTGTGTGTGTGTGTGTGTGTGTGTGTGTGTGTGTGTGTGTGTGTGTGAGTGTGTGAGTGTGTGTGAGTGTGAGTGTGTGTGTGTGTGAGTGTTATGATAAGTTTGATGATTATATATATATATGCAATAGCTTGTGGGACGTATTTGTATACAATATGTTAACCGTATCCAGAGGTAGAAAAATTGATGTATGCCAAGCACGATACCGCTCACGACATGTACACAACAATTTAGCCGCGTGTCGTATGAGGGTAATCTACAATTTCAAATCTTCCTCCACCATTGTGTGATGAAATAATATTTAAAGTCTAGCATTACATGAACTCATACTCATTCATTCATGATGATCATTCTGTGATGTCATTTAGGATAATCAACGCAACAACCAACCACAAATAGATCCAATTTCACTCAATCATTCATTAGGATTTCAAATGTTTTCACAAATTCGATAGCGATCTGAGCTGAACAATTGAAATCGAACTTTGTAGAAGTATGAACATTCGCTGAATGTTATTGTGGATAAGCTTTACAAACTAATTCTATCGATGTTCACTTTCTCCTACACAGTCAACATTTTCTCTAGGAAATTTTCCCCAGTAGAAATTCGTTCAGAGTTAGTTGTTGCAAATAAAGTTTGGATCAATAGGATAATAGTAATTCGAGATTACCACTTCCAATAGCAACAAAAATAGAAAGACTGAGGACCATTTGTATGTCAGAAGTATCAAGTGGAAATATCAATACAATTTCTATGTTTCCCATGCGTGATTGCTTGAACAGTTGATTTGAAGATAAAATAATTAAAATAGCCACGATACAACATCCAATAAATATTCATATGATGCCCATTTATATAATTTTGTCCATGTTATGATTGCCCCATGAATTTCGAAAGTTTAATTCGAATATAATTCAAGCTTGGAATTGTTTTGATTGAAAGAATATTAGAGATGGTCCTCGATGAAGATAATTCGACAAAAAAAACCCAATGACGGAAAACTTTCTGGAAAAATTATCATCTGCTATAAGACGTCACCAAAAATTCTCAATTAATTTCGAATAACGAAATTTGATAAATTAAGTTTTAGGAATTGCATCGACAGTAGACACATTATGGTATTTAATTAATAACATTTCATAGATATAAATACTCACTTCGTGTTTCGCGATAAGTTGTGGCAACTAGTTCATGAAATGGATTGTTCATGTGTGTCACATGATACGGTTCCTTCCAACATCGTAAATAATTAACAGCTATTCCAGACGACTCAAAAGAATTGAGAATAGTTGTCGCGACACTTGACATTTTGTTGTTGAATTCGAACAAACTTGTGTTCATATACATGAATGTCACCTGACAAGAATATTTCCAATGAATATAATTAAATATGCTTTATCTCCAATTAGCTTAGTCATTCTATGAAACAGTCAACTCATTCTTCATCACTAACTCGTGTCCAATTAAATGCCAACAGGACGGAGACCACTGATTTCGATATTTGTGTGTCTGGCGGTCGTGTTCGTGCAAATGTTGGAAACTCTGCTTTATTCGATGTCTCGTGATGAGTACAAAACTGTAAATATCAAATATTTATTATGTTATTCACAAGAGAAATGTTGAACATCAACAAATTATGAGACGAAACTATGACAGATTCGATCACACGAAGTTGTTTATTCCAAAAATAACCCACATCTCAGTCTGAAGTGAGAACAACTTTTATTAATGTCCTCGTGGCGCTATCACTGTCATTTCCTTTTGTTTATCCAGAGAAACTTGAATTTACGGCTACGTTTTCATAACATTTGTTCGCGCATTTCTCTGAGTGTATATAAGAATTTTTCAAACATCTCAATTCACCAAGTGCAAATAAGTTGTGACTCAAACAAACAATTGAATTTTCTACTTGATATGGTGAAGCGAATAAGAGAAAATAGTCACGAGCAATCGGCTTTTCTCTTCCTTCTTGTAATTCACCCCGCTCTACAACTCGCTTAACCATCGACTCTCTCGCTTCATCGCAGTTAATTAATGCAACTTATCGCGCCTCGTTTCTCAACGAGAACGCGGCAGTATTGTTCCACCAAAGACATTTTGCGCATGCTATAGAAATTCGAATACACATTCTTTTATTCTCTTCAGTCGTTCACATTTTTACAAACACGAAGCAACGATCGATGATAACCAATCAAATTGATGTATCACCAATTGTGTCATGCAGAATTTAGGAATGGATTTTCGCGTGGAATTCATCAGTGACTAATGCGTCGTCCAGGAAGAGAGTCGAATGAAATTGATTGACGAAAAGAATAAAATATTTTATGAGTCAGATATTCGAAAACATTTGATTGATAAACGTGTTTTACTCACATACGAAATCATTGGAATATTGAACGCAGCTGCCATTCTACCTTCATGAACACACGTCTCTTGTGGTCCAATATAAGCACTGATATTTTTTTTCCACAATTCAGCAGTAACTAATATACTCGTTTCCTCCTCACCATAAGTTTCAGCCACTAAGAATTCGAGTTGATGGCCACGTTTGCCAAGTTCGCCAGCATTTACCTGCAATAATTCGAATCGAATCGTCATCCGGGAATACAACTTGATATAGGGAAAAGTGCGACGACGGCACGACAGCGTGAGAGGATCAAGGAAAAAAAGGAGAAAATACCATGGATGAAAATAAATTTAAAGAGAAACGTAAAACAAGGAGAGCCGCAAGGTCCAAGTATTTGGATACAAAAAACTTGAGCTGGGGAGACTTTAACGAGCGCGACGATATCGTTTTTGAATTGTGATGGAGAAATGTTGGTATTGGTGCTGGTTGGGATCGGGTCCAGTCAGTGAAAGCCATGCGAAATCATGTTGGTAACCGTAAAACACATCACGATTTTTTTTTAAGACGCTTCTATATAAGATAAAAAAATTAATATCACTACATACAATAAATCAAATGTATTTCTTCATTCATTCATTCATTCATTCATTTATTTATT
>JABMBR010003418.1:0-27699 GCA_018881525.1 Meteorus sp. PSUC_FEM 10030008
TATATATACATGGATAATGAAACAGTTTCGCCGGTTTGAATGGCTTTTGTGCTGTGTATATGTGTAACGTAAGCATAACAATTTTGTCTGAGGCAGACGAAACCATAATTAACAGGAAGATGTCGTGAGAGCAAATGTATGAAGAATTGTGAGTGAAAGAAACTGAAAGTCATTAACGATTCATTTTCTTTTTTTTTTCTTCTTTTTCCCTCATCTCTTCGGTGATACAGAGAAGAGTCATTTTGAAGTGAACTCATAAGACACAAGTAGAGTACGGAAAACAAAGAAATGGAAGCGCCAACCGACAAATACACATATACACATTCACACTGTACCACAGATTAGTTGATTGCGTAATATTTCATCGATGATAATACCAACATATTTATTTAAGAACTTTCATTGCTGTTATTGGACATGCGTAAAAGAAAAAAATAATAATAGACTGTAAAAAAATATCATTACAATGGGTGGCCTTCAGTATGACTCCTTGGTTGTTCCTGAAGACAAGATTACTACTTTTCTTTCATTGACGCCCCAAAATCGCCTACAATCATTGTAGTTAGTCGTAAACGATCACAGGGAAAGAAAGAGAAAATGTTTTTAAACAATAAGAGTAGGATGGAGAATGTGAAAAAAATATGGAAATACAAATACAGTGTGTGTTTTTACGTTTTGTCGTGTCACTCGTACGAAAATGAAAATGAAAACAATTATAGAGTAGGTCTTTATATATTTTATTGAACTCAATGATTGGTTGTCGGATGTTTTTTTAGGATGCTTCGCAGTACCACTGCAATCTATTTGTTCGAGTGCACGACATTATCTTAGAAAATGAGAGAAAAATATAATACGATTAAAAAATAACGAATGAAATGTTTTATTATATATATATTTTTGTTTTTTTTTTACAACAGCTAAATTACAAGAATCATAAAACAAAGTTCCTTTGTATGCGTCTATTGATTTCAAGTAGAGTAGAGAGTGAAGATCCGTTAATTTTCATGCCCATGAATATTTTTCTATCACAGTTATTAGGAAATCCATATTATGATTGGTTTACGTTGTCGCTTGCATCATTCAATCCATGCATCATCGTATAGAATTTTGAACAAATACAAATGAAAGCTTATATATAGTTGCGTGTAATGAGTAATTTATCGTATGCATATATAAACAGTCATCATCACGGGGTAATCGGAAAAAATACTGTACATTGTATCTATTTACTTATTAAGTTGGACATCACAGTCCCGATACATTGTAATAAAAAACGAATAAATATATTCACTTTTATTTTTGCGCTCTTAAAAAATAGAAAACTGTACATTAACATAGGGTCTATTAAATAAATGAAAAAAATGGTATATCAATAAAAAAAAATTATTCCTAGATGATAAAACGAGATAAGCGTGGTATTCACTATTTTGTTCTTTTTTATTCACCGTAACATCGTTTATAATGAGTGAAGAAACATGAGTTCTTGAATGTGTTATTGATCGTTGGATATCCCAAAGGAAATTCGAATACAATTTACAAAATGGGGGCAGTGGAAAATGAGGTGTCGTCCGTCAGCCTGTGACAGTGGAAAATGAGATTTAAAGTGGAAAAAAAAAACAATCGTCACCTTCCTCTTTTGTATAGACTTAAATCGTAGGCTTGTGATGTATAACCAATTCATAGATAGTCATTCGAGCGATGAGCCAGATGTTGAGGAAAAATGTGCTATTGAACGAATAAGATACGGCTACCGTATGTAATAATTTCACTTATTTTTGATTTCCCCAGATAATTTTTGTACATTACTATAGAAAGATTAATTTTAAAAATCGATATAATGTATTCTTCGCGCAAAGTTATTAATAAAGCGATTAATAACATTCTGTGTGATTTCTTCGCATCACTACATGTCATTCCACTTACGCCGATTTCGAACAATAGATACGTATCAAAGGATGGAACGTACAATTGCATCAAAAGACTTGCCAGTAAGAAATCAGGGGAAATAAAAATTTGGAATGTCGCATGGATAATTCATACAATAAGACTATGAATAAAGGAAAACTAAATGATGAATGATTATAGCGTGTCAGCACCGTCATCAAGTAGACCAATTCTAATAACTAATAATTTTCATACATTCCATCAGTACAACATTTTAGAAATAAATTCTATCATATAATAGTATATTTCCCACCTAGGGAGGTCAAGTGAGAAATGTCTGAGATCACATGTAAATTGTTGTCCGAGGCGAAGCCGAGGTCGACAAACATGTGATCTGAGGCTTTTTTATTTACTTCCCGAGGTGAGAATACTATTTTTCAGTCCGCCGAAGGCGAAAAACGGAAATTTTGTTTCGCGCAGTGGGAGAAAAAGTGACGTTTTTCGCCCGGCGGGCTGAAAAAGAATATTCACATTACACCCCATACTTGTTCGAAGGCTGAACATATTTTACAGCATGTCAACGCTCCCGACAATGGATAATTACTGATCGACATAGAATCCTCTGTATAATCAGTTTTCACCTGAAAATTCAACTCAATATTCATATAAAACAGCCCCAAATTTTTCATTTGTTTTTATGCAGTCATTACGTAGTCGACTCACTTGTCCATGTGCCATCGCACCAACAACAACAACGATTGGTTCATTTTCGGGCACAATATCAATTGGATTTTTCACAGCCTTCGCACTAAAAGACATCAAAATTTTCCGAGAACCTACAGGTAAGTGATCAGTCACTGGATTCTTTATCACTTTCAATAGTTTCATATGACCATCTGACGCTCTAACACTGAATTTATGGAGAAGTTGAACTGTATCCATCGAGACAAAACAATTAACTTATTAGCTATCTATTTCTCTTCGACTAACATTTTAATACAAAGAATTCGATAATTACCCATGAGTCCTGCGAACCTCTTGAATGTTCTTGGAATTCTTGTTTGTGGATTGACTTCAATCAATACATTCTTTTCTGTATGAATATATACCTGTAGAAGACCTGCTCGGTTCAGTGGACTATCCAAGAGCATCAAGAGACACTGATGAACTATATCAGGCCTGCAGCTCCCAGGTTCCCGACCATTTTTTTTCAGAATACCAATATGATCATCACAATTCAAGAGTTCAAAGTTATTTCCTACCTGTAATACATCAAAGGTTATTGAAAATCCATCACGAAATTGTTGCAAAAATGTCTCGTATCAGAAGCCCATAGTTTGCAGGAAGAGGATGGACTTCCTTTTTTTATGAAGCTGTAGTTGTCGTTAACTCAATCAATTTGAGTATGTTCTTGGACATTTCACTGAGTTCCATAATGAGATGGCATATCTTTTGAAAGAATTGAGATGCTTCTATAATTGAGAGCAAACAGGAATTCACAGTTCCAATTCTCAAGTTGCTCTCATTTAATTTGTGGGCGATTATTGATGATAGTGAACGGAGCACTCCATGAATAGAATTCATCAGGGAACTCAGTGAAGTTATGATCATGATGATTAAATGATAATTTATTGTAATAAATTATATACATCCGCATGTTGGAGTATATCGTGTCGACAACACTTTTAAGGTTATGTATGATATAATTATAACTAACCTTCACGGATTCCAATTGTGCATTTTCAAGAACAATGATTAGCCGTTTTTCTTGGTTTCTAATGTGAGCAGCTTGTAAATGTTTAGGTGCAGGATCATATTCATTTTCATTTTCTTCTCTTGTCCTTTTCTTACCCATTGTTTATATTAGTTTACTTTTTCTTCGCGGAGGTTATCAATTGGTGTGAAAACACGTGCTACCTATTTGGTTTAACGTATTAAAAACCAAATGACGCCATATTGATTGTTCAATGTACATCTGGTGGTCAGTAGCCAAACTGAGGATGAGGGTGGAAGAGTTGAAGGGAATTATGAAAGATCATATTTGGACGAGATAACAAAATTTTATTGATAACATTGTTGGGAAGAAATAATATCATCGTGAAAGTTATTTGGTTTGACAGGGTTACATAATATATTTATGATTCCATGCGTTAGTGAGTTATAAAGAGAGGATGTGTAAATGATGTTGAATATTGAATTTATTTCTTGAACAATGGTCTCAGAACGGAATGTGGAATGGCCAATACGGACTTTTCGAGCATCTGAAAATCACAAATGATTAATCCACATTGGTAAATGCTATTTCAATCACTGTCCGAAAATAAGAGGCAATTCCGTCTCACGTACTCCGGCATAGGACAGATACGACCACCGATATCAAACGTATCAATATAAGCGAAGTCATCCTCAGTTAGTTTGAAATCGAAAACTTGAGCGTTTTCTAATATTCGTTTTTTCGTAACAGACTTCGGTATGACAACATGACCACGGTCGAGCTAGGATAAAGATAGCAAATCATTAAAATGAATATGTAGGAGCTTGCTGTTTTATGATTCATAGAGCGACAGATAAAAACATTGCATAAGAAATGACATTAAATATCAAGAGTAGAAGGCGGAAACGGCTGAGGATAATTACCATGGAATAGTAAACTGAAACGTACCTGATAACGAATCAAGACTTGCGCCGGTGTTTTGTTGTATTTTCTACCAATTTCAAGTAATTTTTCATCTTCAAGCAAAACAGGGTCTTCGGGTTTCGCCCAAGGTCGGTCGGGTGATCCCAATGGACTGTAAGCAGTTATAACAATTCCTTTTTCCTTGCAAAATTGGGTCAGTTTTTGCTGTGTCAAATACGGGTGACATTCAATCTACAGAGGAAGACCATCGAAAGAAGGGAGTTGAAAAAATATCAGTATGTTGAGTTCAATTCCGTACATTGTTTTTTTTTCTACCTGGTTGGTTACAGGTTTAACTTTGCAGCTTTTCAATACTCTCTCTATTTGTTCAGAATTGAAGTTACTGAGTCCAATATTCTTCGTCAGTCCTTTATCGTAAATGTCCTCCATCCCTTTCCACGTATCGACATAATCAGTGTCAGTTAGTTTCGGTGAACCGTCAGGATTAGTTGGAAACAATGCATCACCATCCTCAAATGCGAATGGCCAATGAATAAGATATAAATCCAAATAATCAATGCCAAGATCAGTTAAAGTTTTTTTAACAGCATGCTCAACACTCTCAGGTTTGTGCGAAGAGCACCATAATTTGCTCGTGATGAATAAATCTTCACGTTTAACCACACCTTCATCGAATTTTGCTTTCAATGCAATTCCTATTTCTTTTTCATTGCCATAAACGTGCGCACAGTCAATATGACGATATCCAATGTCAATAGCATATTTAACTGCATCCGTAACTTCACCTGGTCGCGACTAGTCAAGAGAATAAATTAATGAAAGATTAATTGAGTCAGATTCCTTATGAGATACATCAGTGTTATGTTGATTTCATATTCAACTCAATGCTGGAAATTGCGTTGATGTAGAAATCAAGGACATTTCACAACTGGAACATTGAATGTGAAAAACAACTGTGGATAGTTGATAAGTTGTGTTTGCATGCGTATCGGTGACAATAAATGAGGGATGTAACAATTGATGAGCATTAAGAAAATGAACTAATGTGCTGAAGTATGACATCTATCGCTCGAAGAATCTTACATAATGAACAGAAATTATGACATTTTCTCTGTCTCAGTGTAAATTCGACCAATCGTAATAACAAAATTTTTTACCTTCCATGTTCCAAGCCCAAAGCTGGGAATCGTATTGCCATTGTAGAACTTGATTTTGGGTACGCTGAGTGCCATCCTATGAATATTTTCAATTCAAATTGACGTATAAATGTTTAAGAGAAAAGACACGTTCGGATGTTCGTTGTCGAATGATGTGAATGAAGCCGGCACGGTTCCCTCATTTGAAGATGTGAATGTTTGAGACGGCACAACATTGGCACTTCCCCAACCATATTTACTATATACCAATGTAGAGGGGAGTTGAAATTGCGTTGGCCGACAAAGAGTGAAGAGAACCCGAGTAGGATGGCGAATACGATGTCGTTCTAATGTTTCCGATTGGATGTCCATATGAAAGTGACATATGGCTGGTGGTTGTATATATGTATAAGCTACTTACCAATACATTTTTAACCGGCTTAAATTCCTCAAGTGAGATTTAGTGGAAGATTTTTGTGACCGTTAACTCACCTCATAATCGACCAAAACAATTCAACTTAAATGGACAGAAGAAGGGGAAAAATAATTTTGACTGACATGTTGTTATATGTTCTCATGCTGTCATATAGGCGATAAAGTATTTATCACCATGATTTTAATAGTATATTGTACATTGTAACGATTGTGTTACTAAGGCAATGATGCAATCAAGCAGAATGTACGTACATAATTTCCGAAGATTATTACGATAGTAGATATTTTTTTTCCACTCAGAAAGGAATGTGGAATGGGTAGTATCGACTTGATGCACGACTGAAAGAGCAGAAATATATTAGACATTAAATATATAATTAATATAATCGCAGCTCAAACCAGTTATAAGTGGTTATATTCGCATACAGAAGCTGATTATTCAATTTGAATTAATGTTCGGAAAGGATGAGATTACAGAAGGGATGTACATATACAGACTTACTCAGATACTGCAACACTTCTCCCGTCCACATTGAGATCGTCGATGTAAGCCATATCTTCAGGTGTTAACTGGAAATCGAAGACATCGAAATTTTCCAAAAGACGTGATGGAGTCACAGTTTTGGGTATGACAACATGGCCACGATCGATCTTTGGGAAAATTTACCATTTTTCAAAATCAACTTATACATCAGAGTTCCGATGAAACTTACTTGATAACGAATCACGACTTGTGCCGGCGATTTGCCGTATTTTTCAGAAATTTTGACCAATTTGACATCATCCAAGAGCATAGGATCACCAGGTTTCAACCATGGTCTGTCAGGTGATCCCAGTGGACTATAGGCAGTTATGGTGATACCTCGAGTTTTGCAAAAGTCTGATAGTCGTTTTTGGTTCAAATATGGATGGCATTCAACCTAATAATGCGACATTTTATGTTGTGGATTTCAATTATACTGGGTTCTATCTATAGAAAATGCACTGAGTAACAGAGATAAAAGAGATACCAACTTGATTGATAACCGGCTTAATCGTAGCATGCTCCAACAATCTTGTTATTTGTTCTGAATTGAAATTACTTATTCCAATATTTTTTGCTAAACCCATTCCATACAGCTGTTCCATTCCTCGCCATGTATCCAAGTAATCAGTATCGGTCATTATTGTTGTACCATCAGGATTTTTTGGGAACAATTCGTCGCCTTCTTTCGATGCCATTGGCCAATGTATCAAATAAAGATCGAGATAATCAAGTCCCAAATTTTCCAAACTTTTCTTGATCGCTGGTAGAACAGATTTCGTCTCGTGATAAGTATTCCATAGTTTACTAGTGATGAAAAGATCCTCCCTTTTCACTACGCCTTCATCAATCTTTGACTTCAATGCTGCACCAACTTCTTCTTCATTTTCATATACCAGAGCACAATCGAAATGGCGGTAGCCAATGTCGATAGCCTCTTTTACAGCACGAGTAACATCGCCAGATTTTGCCTAAAAATTCATATTACGAATGTTTATGGTAATTTTTTTATATTTCTGATCTATAAGACGAAATAGAACTACAATATTTCATTCTCTCTATACATATCTATATACATATAGATCTGTATGGATGCTAAAATTTGTTGTTGTTCTTTCTTACCCGCCAAGTGCCCAAGCCAAGAATTGGAATCTCATTCCCATTCGACAATACAACCATCGGTACCCGAGACATTTTGTGTTCTGTCAAACCTTTCTGAGTTTAACGAGTGGAGACTCACTCTGTGAGATTAAATTGCTATCAAATTGATATGTTACAATGAGTTGCACAAATAATAAATACTGTGTGTCAAGGTTACGTAGGCAGATATTAGAAAAAAAAACAATTTGAAAAAATGTGATTATATTATTTCACATCATACGCCATCTGATGACAATATATAAGACCCTCCAATCAATTTTCCAGGAAAGGCATAATTCTATCCTTCCCATTCTATGATGCCATTTGCTTCAATTTTCCTGTATTGGATGTAAGTTTGACAATGAAGACAGTAGCGTCAATATTCTTTCATAACCTCGAATCACATCAATGACAAATCTTTCCAGAATGTATAAAATCCGCGAGTAAATCGATTTCACCATATTGTATGAGAATTTGCTTTGCGAATTCATCAGATTGTTGATTGGCAGTTCATTTATCTCTGTTTGTTCTCTACAGTCGACTATAGGACATCAGCAATATACTTTTGACATTCTGAAATTTTCGAATGAAAATTCCGAGAATGAAAAATTCGAGTGCCTATGAGTATTACGATGTTCTTGGATGCAACAGAACTTCAACACAGGAAGAAATCAAAAAAGCGTATAAAAAAATGGCATTGATTCACCATCCAGATAAGAATATTGACAAGAGGTTAGATTGCGATAAATTCGTGCAAATTGAAGAAGCTTGGCGTGTTCTGAGTGATACTGATGCAAAAAAAAAATACGACGCAGAGTGTCGTCAAGCAGAATTGGAATCAGAAAACTTATTGATCTATGATAGAATAAGTTTCAAATCGATGATCACCAACAATAATAAAATGTTGAGTTATCCATGTCGATGTGGAAGTGATTATTTGATCAATAAAGATGATTTACAGGAATGTGATCAAATCCACGTCCCGTGTCAAGAATGTACCTTCTTATTGGTAATAGAAAAATAATTTTTCCTGTAAATAAATTCGATGTGAATGAATTGAGGGAATGAATAAGTGGACTGAATGACCTGATACCGTAAAAAAAACATTCAGAAGTGCGAGTGCGACAAATCGCAAAATGCAGCAACATTTTCTATTTTTTTATAAAAAATGATACAACAGATAACACAATACAGTAATATAAACTATTGAGCAATATACAAATAAAAAGCAATCATTGGTACAACTATGGCCCGATGATCAGAGTTGGTCAATTGAATCATTGATTTGTATTTCCAGTATTCTCCTTTTTTTTTACACACATTCGAATATCAATAAAAAAGTAACTACGAACGACTAACAAAATATGAGGCTTTTATATGATCCATGAGTATCCAAGAAAATTTTCTTTGTTTTACATTTCTTCAACGCATATGTGTGTAAATTGCACATCGATTAGTGGACAAATAACCGGCAGCTTCTACTCATCGGGCCACAGTATTATGGAAATGTTAATTTGCCCTTTGTGTTTTTCAAATTTTTTTTAATTATTTTTCCTGAATGAACACGAGGTAATCGATTATTATGACATCGATCCGAAGTCGCTGATTCAGTTCGCTTGATTATTCTTACTCATAAACATGTGTAAAATTTTTCGTGTGCACTGGCGGAGACGTATCGTACATCCATCCTTCATGCATTTTGACAATAATTTCCACATGAATTTCATTCTAGAACACAATATGCCATTCATACCTCTCATCATACCTGTGAGAATTCTCATTTCGGATTGTCACGTATTGACAAACTTGTCGTATAAACATTATACACTAACAAATCGTAAAAATGATAATATTATTTACTATATTTTTTCACCTCAATGATTTTGAATGTGATATATTCACATTATCTTCTTTATTCATTGTTCACTTCATTCTCGCATAAACAGAATATATCAACGCGTATCGTGTCTCTCCACTCATTATAAGAAGCTCGTTGATTAAATTTAAATACTAAAAAAAGTTGTTTATCGAATCATTACAATTATCGCGATACTTTCGCACATGGGGGAGTTATAAAAATACAGCTATTACGTATGTATTTTCGTTTGGTTATCACTCCTTCATTGATCATGCAATCTCTACAAGGTTCCATGGTTATTTGTGGACGATGAGAAAAAAATATCAATCGTTCTTGTTCGATATTATGTAATAAGATTGTTCTCTTCCTTTTTTTTCATATTATTTCTATCTCCGAAAATTTCTACTTTTACTTCAATGAGCGAAACCAATCGAATACGAGATAGTACCGCCATCGTATCAACACATCCTTGTTGATATCACTAAAGAGTTTGATATTTCAGATTCATTTCTTCAACGCAGAATGTATTAATGTTCTAATAATAAAACTGTGAATAATTAGGTTTTTAGTCGGTACCCGCTTCTTGCATCTCATCCCTCCCATGGTTGAGTGAACATATCAAATCTGAGATAATTAATATTGTGAATAAATTATTCGAAATGCCAACCGTTTTATTATCATACCAGGTGCAAACATTTCACCTAAGCTGCGTCGTTTCGATATTATGCTCTTCACATTGTTTTGTATTTTTGTTTTCATTTTTTGCCCTATCAACTTTTCTCCCAAATTTTCGTTCATTCTTCCATACCCGATGACTGAGCGGGATATAATTGCACATATATACAAACATATATATGTTTATATCATTCACATAGTCATTCTTCCGTAATAAGTTTTGTAATTGATTAATTTCTTGTTTGTAACTCTTCTGGAAAATTCCTCATGTGCAGTCTTATCACAATCAGACAATATATAATAATACATGAAACATTTCACAGTAGATTGTATTTTATGCGCTACCTAACTGTATATACAGAATACCATTAAAAGAAATTTTTAGTCACCTTTCATTCATTCTTTCAATTAAAATTTTTTTTTCTACTTAACCCCCTATACACGGAATCGAAAACCGTGACAAGCCGAGGCACGGGGTGGCTGTGGCAAACGAACATGTGATGATGCGAAAGAAGGAACCGCAAGGAATTTTTTACTACTTCACTTCGACATCAAAATCGAGAACAAGGAGTTTCGTTTCTTCCGTACCATTACGACTGCCAACTGCACAAACAAGTTTTGTATCACTTGCCCGAATTCGCCAAACTACGCCACCACTTCCACCACTCTCCAGTGCAACAAGATTTCTTATAAAATCACCTATCAATGAAAAAAACCAATTGAAATGACGAAATCAATTGATGATATTGAACACTTTTTGCATAAAATGGGAATACGATTTGTGTACAGTGCTTTACCTGTTTTAACATCCCACAATTTCACAGTACCGTCGTCCGAAGATGTTATGACAAAATGACTATTGAATTGTAGGCAAGTAACGGCTGATTGATGTTTGTTCGGTCCAGACAATGTTTGTAAACAATGGCCACTCACGATATCCCAGACTTTCACAGTAGAATCGGCATTACCAGACACCAATATATTGTTACGTAGTTCCATGCCAGACGTTAACGATTGATGGCCCATCAATGTGTGACGACAGGCGCCAGTCTCAACCTCCCATACACGTATACTAGTGTCAAGTGAACCACTTACAACATGAATCCCGTCAAACTGTGTGAACCCAAGATAAAGCAATAGATGAATTGAGATAATACAAGTGGACTAAGAGCTGTTGTATGATATTGATTTCGTATTATTCTTACTTGTAGAGAATAAACTCGATTCGTGTGTCCCTGAAGTGTATGAAGACACTCTTCACGTTCAGGGTTCCATACTTTGACCATATAGTCATATGCTCCACTAACAACTAATTTACCATCATATTGCACACATCTAACAGCAGCCAAATGCCCCACAAGTACGTGTAAACATTCGCCAGTGTCAACTTGCCACACCCTGAGTGTGGCGTCCCTACTTCCACTCACAACTTTATTACCATAAAGATGCATACATCTTACGGTTGATGTGTGACCGTATAATGTATGGATACACTGTCCCGTATCGGCATTCCAAACTTTCAATGTACGATCTGTGCTACCACTTATCACTGTTGTACCAGACATCTGTGACGACCACACGCCTCCGGTGTGGCCTACTAAAGTTCTCAAACACTGAAACAAAATATGTATGAAGTTGACCGAATCCGTGCAGACTGTGAGTGTAAAAAACTGTCATTTGAGTTATTGAGTTTTGATGTTACAGTAGAAAATGGTTCTTCTACCTTTCCTGTTACAGCTGACCATACTTTCAATGTGTTGTCATCTGATCCACTGACTATCCGATTACCAGAAAACTGGAGACAAGTTATGACATGATCGTCATGGCCCTTCAAGACTTTCGGTGGCCGTATCGGTTTTGTTCGCCAATTCATTTTGATATTATATTGTCGCATATACGCTTGTTTCCATGGTGAACCACAGGAACCAGTGACGCGATTACTTTTACGTTTCGTAAGTGGAGCATCTTTTATGTCATCAATCCCAGCAGATTTACATTTTTCTTTCCATAAAAGATTATCATCAGCAAGAAAGCGCCAATTACGACATGTTTGTGCCGCTCTCAAAAGGTCGCGTGGCTCCAAAAATGCTAGCACTGAGAGTGCGAGTTCCTTTGGCAGTAGAGATATGAAGTCTCTTTGGAATTGAGGTTCGATAACTTGCATCATGTGTCGCACTTGTGTTGGTTCACACCGTTCGATTAATTCATCGATTGCTAACATACGTTCAGCGTTCGACCATTTCTGCAAGAATTTTCGCAAGAACAGTTTATGATGAATCAATACAAAAGAGGGAACATATGAATCAGTAGATAATTTTTTTTCCCATGAAACTCACTTGAAATTGTAAAAGCCAACTACTCATTTCAGGGGGTGGATTCGCTCTTGTGGGGATAACGAATCGTACATGTTTTGCCTTGTCCTCAATTTTTTTTGTGATCCTAGTAAAAAAAACACAGGATAATTGGATTACTGTTCCACCTCTTGACTGGGAAAGCCGAATAAACTCAATACTCACATTAATTGGATAGTCTTGTCCTCCGGATTGAGCTTTTTACATGGCAAACTAATAAATTGCGTTTCGCTCTTGCGTTTTCTCAAAGGTTGAAAGAGTGAAGAAGTTATGCATGGATGCATACCATTTGGCGAGGTACAGGCAGTTTCATCAGAGGGTGGTAAATTTCTTGATATAATTTCAGGACTCCGAAGATTTTCTACGGAGTCCTCCATATTATTTGACGAATCATCACCGGCTAGCTCTTCTTCACACTCATCATCACAATATAATCCGTTATCACTGCCCTGTAGTCAATACACAGTATGTATTCTTGCTTAGTGTATAGTGTTTAATAAAAGACTATTTGTTCAATGGAATACATTGAAATTTGATCTGATGTCGACAAATTACCTCACTCTCCTCCTCGCTACTGTCTCCAGCCCCTTCATCGATATCATTATCAAGTTCCTCTAGTTCGGTTTTGGGCAACATACGCGCGATAACTTCATGACTCGGACCTGCAATACCTTCAACAGGACTAGGACTACTACCACTTGATTTTTCACCTTCAATTCCAGCAGTAGATGTCAGTGAAGTGGACGATGAAGAGGCAGACAGCGAAGATGAAGCAGATGTTGGGGGTTGGGACATTACTGAGATGGAAATGGACCTGATGTGGTCTTTCTGCACAAAGAATGTTCATTAATATTCAGCTACACCACTATAAGTTAATATTCACCACAGAATTGAAATGTATATACATGTATGTTAATCATGATTTTCCAACATAACCTTACAATTGAAAATTTGAATTACAGATATTTGAGTATGAATTCCTCCACTTTCTGTTATAAGAAACTTTTGATTTATAATTTTCATCAATAATTTTAATTAATTGTTTGTGAACCACCCTTTTTTATGATTAATAATACGTTTCAAATTTTTCATCCTTACTCAAAAGGCGATGAAAATGTTCCAGTTTTGTATCGGAACTTTATTGTCACAAAATTGATGAATTTCTTTGGACGACGATGTTGATGCTTTTGATATCCGCCGTCTCACCGGTGGTGTAAAACTGGATTCAATTGTGCATGGCATGGATTCTCCTTTTGTCGTTGGAGTCACAGTCACGAGCCGAGGTTGAAGAGTGTCACGGGGATGGTGCGAGTGTGTGGAAAAAATATGATCTCTTTTTTTAGCCAAAAAGAAGGAGATAAATAAAATGAAGACTGGCAGGTGCAAGATTGTGCCCGTAAGAGGGAGAGATATCGCTCGGTGAACTTGGTGCAATATGACGAAATCAAAAAAAAAATGTTACTGTATACACATATGTATGGGTAGCATGGACAGAAAATATATGAAAAATTGGAATAGAGATCAAAGTTCTTGAATATAAACATGAGATCGAACGCATCACTATTTAGGATAACATCGCTAATTCGGGCATCCACAGTAGCCGATATATACATACATGTATTCGTATATGTTTTTGTTTCTTTCCTCTCAAATGGCATTATGGCACGAAGCTATAACATTCGGTAGTTCGTGCTGCAAGCGCGTGAAAGTACATCATCCGAAGAGTTTAGTTGCATCTTTAATCATATTTTTATAGATTTCTCTTCTTTCATATTTTAACTCCATAATTATACAATGTATTTTCTCCATTTCACGTATATACGACTCAATCTATGCGATCGGATTTGTATGAATATATTTTTTTTTCTTCGAAATTTTACCATGAAATGAGTTGAAAATTGGCGCTGGATGAAGTGTGCACCCACTGGGAATGGTGGATAGAAAAGTGCGCGTAATATAACTGCGAAATTAGGCAATTTCCCGAACGAATACAAATAGATATATCTCTATATAAAAATTCTTCATATCTATTTTCAGTTGATCTACAAGTGGAATTATTTTTTTTTCCAGGTTAGATAACCTGAATAGATGATATTTCCTATTTTAATTTCTTGGCGGGGAATCATGATGATGGTCGAACATTTTTTTCACACTCCGATATATAATGTTGGGTCACAGTCTCGAATGTAGTGAGAAATCAAATTTCATTAATCATGGGCGGATATGTAAGTAGTTGCGAATTTTCTTGTCGTTATCTTTATGTAAAGCTTCCACGAATGCTTTTCAAATTTGAAAAAGGTGAACGACTCCTGTGTACTGTTTTCATTTGAAACCCTCCCGCCATTGGGGATACAAATTGAATTGAGAATGTGTTATGAGGGGGCGTACGAGTACATTACCACACGAAGATGGCGGTTGATGCATATAGCAATGTAAATGTACATTTATGTTTCCAAACATCTATGTGATTTCGCTCGAAGGTGTACAGCATATTCAGCTAAAGTGTCATCAGAATGACGTCAGGTTAATCATTACTAAAATAAGAAGGCTATACTGTTTATCATCCAATTACAAAATATTTTAATATCTAACCAATGTATCACTGATGTAGAGCTATAATTGTACACAAAGTTCCATTTATTAATTGACTGTGGCGCAAGTGATACGGGTGGAGTTTTGCCTTGTCTTCGTAATTAAAACCGAATCTCGTGCAGTTCTGTAATACAACAGTGTGTCGTACCGCCTGGAAATTCTTAGATAGAGACGCTGGGAAATTTGTCCAGTCCTGCACTAATACATATTGTTTCCTTGATTATCCGATGGCAGCTGGAACGATATTACAAGTAAAACCATACTGGAATTTTATCAATATAGTTCATCATGATTGGGGCAATGTATTTTGCGTTTACATCAATGATATTCTTATGAGTTACCTTTTTGCTCTATTTATAGAAAGCCATAGATTTGGCAACGAAAGCAACAACTGAAGATAAAGCGAAAAATTATGAAGAAGCACTCAAGTATTATGAGCATGCGATTGAATATTTCATCCATTCGATTAAATGTATGTACCAGATTGGGCGTAGAATCAAATGCTCTATGTTCTCATGCACGTTGATGACGATACTTCTCGTGAATACTTATGATTTTGTGGTTTAGATGAAGCTCAAGGTGAGAAGGCGAAAGAGTGTATAAGGCAGAAATGCCAACAGTACTTAGACCGAGCTGAAAAATTGAAAGCGTACTTAAAAAAAGGGAAGAAAAAGCCAGTCGCAGATGGTGAGGAGAGTTCGAAGGATGATAAGAAGAGCGGTGAAAGTGGTGACAGTGACACAGATAGCAACGATCCTGAAAAGAAGAAACTGCAATCGAGATTAGAAGGAGCTATTGTCATTGAGAAGCCCAATATTAAATGGACCGATGTGGCGGGTCTCGATCTTGCTAAAGAAGCCCTGAAAGAGGCAGTTATATTGCCGATTAAATTCCCACATTTGTTCACTGGTAAAAGAATACCCTGGAAGGGCATCCTCTTATTCGGTGTAAGTTCGATTCGATTCACTCACTACATATAACAATGTAAGATAATGAAGTAAGAGATGATGAATGACGAGGGAGGATACAATTTTAGCCACCAGGTACAGGAAAATCGTATTTAGCTAAAGCTGTGGCAACAGAGGCAAATAATTCAAATTTCCTATCGGTGTCATCTTCGGACTTGGTAAGCAAGTGGCTCGGCGAATCAGAAAAACTTGTTAAAAATTTATTTGAATTGGCACGACAACGCAAGCCGAGTATTATTTTCATCGATGAAATTGATTCACTGTGTTCGTCACGGTCCGATAATGAATCAGAATCAGCAAGACGAATAAAGACAGAGTTTTTGGTGCAAATGCAAGGTATTTTATATGTGGGATATTTATGAGGTAACTTGGCAATATTGACAATTGTTAATCAATTTTTTTCATGTATTCCGAAGGTGTCAGTAACGACAATGATGGGATTTTGGTACTGGGCGCAACGAACATTCCGTGGGTTCTTGATGCTGCAATCAGGAGACGATTTGAAAAGCGCATATATATCGGTCTCCCGGAGGAGCATGCGCGTGGAACCATGTTTAAAATACATTTGGGCAATACAGCCCATAATCTCACTGAAGAGGACTTCAGGAAATTGGCGGCTGAAACGGAAGGTTATTCCGGTGCTGATATAAGCATTATTGTGCGTGATGCTCTGATGCAACCTGTAAGACTTGTTCAGACTGCGACACATTTCAAAAAAGTTCGTGGACCGTCACCGAAGGATCCTTCAATCATAGTTGATGATCTCCTCACACCGTGCTCACCTGGTGATCCTGATGCAATTGAAATGAGCTGGACACAAGTAGAGAGCGATAAACTTTATGATCCGCCAGTAACGATGGTAATCTAAATTTCTGATAATGATATTTTTTCTCATTCTCTTTCGAGTTAACGTTACTTGATTTTGTTGCAGAAACATATGATGAAATCACTTGCCACCACCCGACCGACCGTGAACCAAGATGACATGTCTAAACTAGATAAATTCAAGGAAGATTTCGGTCAAGAGGGATAAAATTTTTCTTCTTTTCAGTCTCACGTTATGAACCTTATCGCAGAACAAAGAGAAAAAACGAGTAAGACCAATTTACTCCCAGAGAAACACGAGCCTCACTCTCGTAGAATGTTCTTTCTCTACGCTGCAACTGCAGTTCTGTTATCGTCATTCAATTGTGTTTTTACTTCATATTTTTAGAGGCTTCCCAACAATAATAATGACATTTAGACTTTTGACACTGTATCACTTTTTTTTTCTTCTCTACGGAAGTATTCTGAGCTATTATGAAGTTTCAATATTAATTTGTTGTATGATCAATCAATCTATAAGATTAAAATGAAAAAGAATTCGTATACTATTCGGCGTAACGTAATAGCGTTTATGCGAACAATATTTTGATTAATGAAATGCATCAGCAGATGAATACACAGAAAACACGGGGAACATCACATCAGAATACATATACATAACTAAAATAATTCAATATTAAGTTTATTCCAATATGTACTGTATAGTTATCTACAAATCGATCCCATGTAAATTGTTTTTATGGCTAACCAAATAAACATGTTACATTGCAGTATACAGAAATAAATAGAATGACATTGTGTTTGTAACAGATAATTTCACCTGGGAGCTTAATATGCGAATAATAGATCAAATATGAAGTATAGTTCTTGAAAAGTATATCAAATCCAGTGGTCACCCAAAACATTCCTTCGCCTATTAAATGTCCTGATCAGCCTGAGGAGAAGCTATAACATCCGATAGTGATTTTCGATTATTAATTATTGGGTAGAATAACATACCATTAACAACAAATTAATTATATTACTAAATTCCATATCGTATTGTCGAATCTTATGCAAAATAGAAGAATGATCCCCTTTCTGGATGTTTTCATGCACCATATCTCATGTTTTCTTCCAAGAGAATCATATATTTTATGCTGAAAGAATATTTTCAGAGGATGTAGTTGGATACGTAATTGAAAACTTGCCGCCAAGTGAACGATGACTCGAACCTCTGAAGCCAGAAGAACTTTCTTAGCCAGTGGCGCTACCTATGAATCTGCATTCCCTCACTGATCTACTCATCATATTGGACATACATATATACATGTATACATATCTGTGCTGACAATTTGGTGCATATCCACCGAATATCCAACATACATAGAAGCTCACATGTGACTTGCGCAACTCCACTTGACCTGTGTTGCCAGATTGAGCCGAAAAAGTTCCCCCATTTTCAGCCTTTTCAATGTAATCTACAGTTGTTTGACTGAAAAGTGGGATACTTTCCCGGTTCGATCTGGCAGCATAGCACTTCACACGATTATAGCTGAAACAGTTCAGTGAAAAAGTGAAACTTGGCAGTTGCTGACAATCTGTCAGCCGAAACACACGTTGTATAGTGTAAGATCATTTCGATTTTGAAGCGGATTAAATTCATCAATGATCATTTATCTATTCCAATCTAAACATATAATAAGCCGCTAAATACGTCCAAATTATATTTTCTCATGTATATGCACATTTTCGCCTTTATCATAATGTGTCAACTAAGTACCAAAATATGTTCGCAACGGTCGCAACTATGAATGAATTTTCAGATTTTTGTAGTTGAACATTAGTAAATACCGAAAAGAAGACGATAGAGCGCCGACCATGCTATAATAACTCATTGAGTGACTAAACATCACGTTGCACGCACGAAAATGAGTGTTAAAATTGTTTTTTTTTAGTACATCTATGAACGAAAAAATATTGAGATTCCGACAGATATCTGATGAACGTAGTATTCTTCGGAATATCAACAAATTGTGAAGGGCCTTGACTGATGACGAACACTGAGCGTTGATCGGTTAAGACACTCATGATAATTAAAAACCGAATATAAATATTCTCTTCTGATCTGTGACACTAAGAATACTTCACAGAATCAATTTCCATTTTTTTAGTCCAAGACTTATTCTTTCTATCAAATGATAACAAATGAAATGAATTTCTTCATTTCTAGGGTTGGTCTTCTTATTCAAGTCAAGACAAACACAGTTTTTCACCTGTTGAATATGCAGAAATATTCAGGATAAACAGCTATAGTTTTTGATCATTGGATGTGTATGAGTATGATAATGAATGAGGATTTGAGAGAAGTATGTGAACACGTGCCGCGTTTGTTGAACGAGCACGCATCGATCCAAGCGCACATATACATACACATACGTAGCGTGACCTTGAATGCGGAAGGGGTAAGAGTATTTTCCCATCTCTCTGATCACAGCTATCCGTCTACAACAGCTTACAAATATTTCTACTTTAATAAATACTGCATTCATAAAGGTTTCACTACCCACCAAAGAAATCACTTTAAGGATATAACTCTTCATTACGACTTTATAATTATCTAATCATGATGATTATTATTGCACTTCGAAAAAAATCACGTTTTTCAACCAATTATTATTCATATTCCCTGTAAGAAATTTTTTATAAACTTATAATCTTGGATAGGACTCTGGAAATACCTGATTCATTCATCTGCATGTATCGCAATGGAGCAATTCTCTCTCATATATATTAATCACATTCTGTAACAAAGGTCAGGATTTTGACCCGATAGCGGCACTGTTCATTCACAAAGTTGGTCGAGGCTGCAAGCTGGCTCTGGCGTACAACCTCGAGAGCCACGCATGCGTTTGTCATTGATGGCAAAGCATGAATGAAATATTTGTGCAATGGATAGTACACGATGTTCTCTTGGATGTGCAAAAGTTCACGGTCAATATTGGATACACTGCGACATTGATGCCTGGAAGATTTTTGTCGTCAACAGCACAACCGAATGGAAAATGTGTCGTTAAGAATGAGAATGACAATTGCGTTTCTATATAACACTTGATTCAAATGATCATATGAATGTCAGAGTTGATATTTATATAGGATCCGTGTTTTCTTTTTCTCATGGTAACAGATGAGAGACATTGATGAAATAGCCGAACATCTTGACATTAAATTTAACATGATATTGAAAGGAAATAATGTTTCCAAAATGATGAAATTTCTACGTCAATGAACGAACAAGAAGAACAGACACAAAAAAATTTTCTTCTATTTCTGAAATTATTCTTACTTGAATAATGCAGCATTTCTGCTACTTACGTAATCAAGCCAGAACGAAGGAATTGCGTTCTTCTCGTATTTCGTATACGAGTTACTTTGCGAAACTAAGTTCATTAGAATTGCGTAGATAATGGGCGTGTTTGGCCGATGTAGTCCTTGGTGAACTAAGTAAGTTTGTCAAACCACTGAGCTGAGTTTCCAGCTTAAACACTCTATCGATATCATGGGAGGTGGAGGGTACCTACATCTTCGATAGCTAAACGCCCAGATCGAAATTTGATTTGGTCTGACTGACTTACTAAGTTACTAAGGACTTAATTTAGGCAAACACGCCCATTGTTAGGTCTTGAGCGACCTAACCACGTGATCTCACAGTCACGTGACCTTTCAAACCAATCACGTCAATCAACCATCAGACATTCCACTTCGTCATTAATGAATATTTAAACTACTTCGCTGCATGCCTAATATGACTTTCACCAATAATCATGAGAATAATTGAACAATATTATAACCCCGTTCAATGCACTATCATTGAAGTAGTCAACGAAATGCGACTTCTTTAAGACATTGTACTCGGAAGTGAAATTGCTGAGTTACAATTTCAGTTGAAATGAAGAAATCAAAGCCAGCTCAGTATCACCAGTGACGCACAAAACAAATCCTACTTTTCCGATTTCAACCGATTACAAAACTCTAATCTGTTAGTAACAAATCAATGAAACAATTACGAAAGAATTCAACCAATCAAAGAAAGTCCGTACGGACGTTTAACTATCAAAGATGTAGGTGTCCTCCACCTCCCATAGTATCGATAGAGTGTTTGAGCTGGAAACTCAGCTCAGTGGTCTGACAAACTTATTTAGTTCGGCCAAACACGCCCAATATATTCACCTGTCCGAGAGATTGATTGAAATTGAATTAGTGTTTGGCCTCTTCATAAAGGTAAATAGAAAATTCTCTGCACTTGTTCATCTCTACCGTTAAAGATTTTGACTTCGGTAGAGTACTTGTCTTCAACTAACTCGATAAGTACCATCATAGAGGTAGTTAGATTTCGATGAAGCAGTAGGGAATTTTATCACTTCAAACGCGTCGACAATTTTTGTTGGTATCAACAAGAGTTTTGATGAGTTGTGTGCATGTTTTTTTCTTAACATCGATAGATATCGATGAGCGATGTACAAATACGATTGAACAGAATAAATGTGGACTGCTTCATTAAATGCTCGATATTTACATTATATACTCCTGTAGGTGTTTCGAACATCAGTGCCACTTGAAAATTAATACCTAAAATTATATAAACCGCGTGAGGGAGAAATTATGTTTAGTTATCTTCATCAGAAAATTTTATATGAGAATTTGTGCATGTTCGTATTTTATTCCGCCATAGAGTTCATTCTTCATTGCTCAAAGGCACCTGTTATCGTACATGGAATTAAAGGATCAGAATTATCGAATAGAGTCAGTTTCTTTCACTTCCACATGTTTAATCTCGACTTCATACGATCATGTCAAAATAGACATATCTCATCAACATTTCATCATTATCCGAAAATAGTCATAAATGTCTTGAAATTCGAATCTACAAAAATATTCCGTTCATTCAAAATAGATATTTTGATCATTGCTGTATGATAAATTCACAATCCCTATTTCCCTTTTCTTCTTACTCATTAATCGTAGTGTTTGAATTACATCGGAATATCAAGTTGATATTTACATAAATTCACCATATTAAAAGCTCATGTCCGACATGAAAGGACATTTAACGAGATATTTGTGAATAAACATTTATTTTGAGTTTCAACTTGCAAAGTCGGGTACATCGATATGCGGTGGGTGAAGGGTTCAAGCTTCCCACCCACTTCCTTTGATTTTGATTACATGAATTACACCGGCACACATGAAAAAAGTGATCAGTACTTTTGACCAGACCAACTTTTCCATATGTATTCTTATGCCCTGAATTCAAATTCGGAGACCATTTTGTTTCATCAAGCATGAGTTTTGGGAATCTGGATCATAATTTGTTCCAGCTGACCATATTTTTTTAATATAACGCTGTTGCTTGACTCGACTATCTCATAAAGATAAGAAGCAGGGATACTTCTTGCTGGATCTTTGCTGGATGATGAAGAGAGAAATAAATGGAACCAATAAACCAAAGAGGAGTCCGCTGCACAGATCTTTCGAAGACGAAAGAGTGCGATACAAGCGAAAAACCGTTTGTAAAGATAGTACTTTTTTTCCAATTATTCAGCCATTCTCAGAGTTTTTTCTACAAACAACTTTCAATTTTGAATTCAAATGGACAACGAAGGCACTAGATTTGTAATATGGGCTTCAAAGTTAATAACTAATCAGCTCACATGAGTTCAAAACACTCTGGCACTATTATTTTTCGTGATTTTCAGCGATTTTAGGTTTTTTTCGCAGTTTATTCAAAACTTACGCCTGATGGAGCGAAACGGACTTTGAATTTGTATTCAGGGCTTCAATATGCATAAAAAAAGTTGATCTGGCCAGAAGTACTGATCAATTTTTGTGTACCGGTGTTATTATATTTATAATTGTTTCACATCTTTTGATTTTTTATCACTGATATTCATGAACATACTTGTTCATATCTGCAAGCTTATCTTTGTTATGATGAGAAGACCAGAAGAGATGCGACGAATGTTTATCATTGCCTATACAATAGTTACCCGGATGAATGATCAATCATTAATTTCAGAAAATTCCCCATAATCTTAGATAACCGTTGCGAGCCAAGTATATGAATGTGAATCCAAAAGCAGCGGCAACGAGCGTAATGATAGAGCGTCTCAATCTTTTCAACGCCATTTCTTTTCTTCCCTTCTCATACCACTCAAGATTTGCACTCCGATCACTAGGTGGTTTTTCATTTATTGTATGGTGATTCTCTGATGCAGCTATTCCCAGTTGATGTTTCATGTTTTAATATTCCGTGTCTGTATGGAATGGATAATTTAATGAATATCCAAAACAGGAGAATGATTACTTTTTATTAAAATGGATGTATTTTTATACCCTGGAAATAAATTTTTTTCCTACATAATTTTTCAATAATCATTGAATTACAGTGTTTATCATAAAAATTGCCAGAATTTTTTTTTCAATAACGATGAGAAATGTACTCACAGGATGATTTATGAATACAGATATTGGGCGCTAATGTCTTCTGTTTGGATTTTTTACAAGGGCCAAAGTTTATACCGCGCACAATCGTTCACCATCGTCTAATGTCAGCGAGTGAAATTAGAATCTTTTCTGCATTATAGATATTTCAAATCCGTATAATGACGTACGACATTTCATAGATTTTCTAGAAAATCGTTTGGTGCGATTCACTCGGCTGTGAAATGTTTGCCTTGCACAAACAGAAGTCCAAGCACTCAATACATATTCGACGCAAGCTTCATGTCTATATACTATTCCATTTCAAATCTTCATGGATTTATTCTTCCAGTAATGTCAACTTGATGAGTACTTTGTTTATGCTTCAAAAGTTTCAGACTTTGAGCTTTGATGATAAAGTACGAATTGCGGAGAGTACCAATCACTCCAGAACCCCGATCTATTCATCGTGAGTTGTTAAGTGGAGAAGCTGGGGTGAAGAACAAGAAGAATTAATTATATTTCATTCCTCATGGCCATCTCCGCTGACAGATAATTTCTATCTAGAAAAAATGCATATTATATACAAAACGATTCAGGTTTTAATTAGTTCTATACTGTCGTTTGCTCTTTAGAGTATCTCATGTCCGCAACATCACTTAACCACCTCGAGTTGAAAATTTTACCACTATGACCGACAATTTATGTCGAGCTGTATCTCAGTTCATTACGAATAATCACCATGGGGAAATGGTGATAATATGATAGACGAAGTTTGAGCTAATGACACCTCTGGTGTGTGAAAAAGGAGGAGAGTATGCCCCACGTTTACCGCGGTTGATCGTATATCAATTAAAATTCATACCAACTAGTTTCAGAACAAACTTTTCATGAGTTGAACGGTTGAACGCTCAATTGATATTGCAAGTGAATTCAGTGAACATATTTTTCAGCATGCTCATCACTACGTCATTTGAAATGAAGTTAATCGCCCATGTTTATCCAAACAAGGTTTTCGGCCCACACGCTTTGCGTTAGGTTTCGCGCGAAAATACATGAGCGAAGGGAGATGAGCGTGAAAACGCCCCCGGTTGATGTTTGAGCATATTTACTAATATTGTCCTGGTTTACGCTTAACGTTACACATGAATACATAGACGAGAGAGAAAATTTTATATTAGAATTTGAGTTGACAAATTTCCTTTAAATCCTGCTAGCAATATCAGAGGAAGTTGAATAGAATACACGATCTTTTGATTTTAAAATGAAGACCATTCAATGTACTAGATCATAGAGAAGTAAATATGAACAAATCAATTTTCTTCTCTTAACTTCACCGGATCATCTTTCAATTGCACTTCGATCAACCCGGGAAACAGAATGGGAACCTTACTGTAGACGATATTCCCTTTTGTTGTGCCCAGGAAGTTGATATTCCCCCGTCAGCTTCATATACATGGCTACGCAATATTTTCCGTTCACATTACTGGATTGACCGGATATTCTCGTCAAGAACAGTAACAACTCATAGGAAGACAAAGCACAAATAACTACCTTTTTTGCTATGATAAAATGGAAACATGGTTTCTCTTTGATGCAATTTTCTCCGTTCTCTCCCAATCAAAAATGTGTGCAGCAGAGCGGTCAAAAAAGAAGGAATATCTTTTTTTTGACCTCACATAAAAATAGAACAGTTTAATATGTTTTAGAGACGCGTTCATGAGTGCAGGACCGAACGATATACGATATTAAACTATCATTATAGTTGATGCTGTCATCGGAGGCCTTTTAACAACATCAAGTGTAATATATTCGTTTTAATGGAGATATGCCTGACAATCGAATATTCCGGTCAACGCTTAACCACGGTTACTTGCTCGATGCAATCACGATGTAAATGATTAATAGGAGGGATGTTGTAGATTGGAAAATCTTTCGCCAAATTTTGTCATTCCCTAACCATACACAATTTGACATGCAGCGAGAATGAAACCAACATTCGGGTTTTTCCGAAAAATAAAATGCATTCAAGATTTCACTATGATAAACTGGTCATTTCACTGGTCAACACTGTTTTCGTCACACGAACTTTCCGATCATTTTCGATTTTGTTAATGCACCTTCGTTATAAACATACCATAATTTTATTTCAATCACATCCAGTTTTTTTGTGACACCTATATATTCAATTCCGATCTCATATACGTGTATTTGTTTGAAAAACTCAATTTGGGAAACTTTGTGACTATTGCATCAACTGATATACATTTTATTTCCGTTAGTTATATCGTAAATATGCCGCGAAAACGTTCAAACAACCTCGACAGTTTCTGTTACGTGTGTGAAGAATTAACTTTTATATCTCAGCGTTGAAGATGAATGCTTTAATGTCACAAGAAAACTTATTGTGTCAACTTTTCTTCATCGATATATGTTGTTGACCAGTGTAATCTTTCAAATATCTAAATTTTTTTTTGAGTTTGGTGCATTCGTTGAGTATTTAAAAAAAAAAAAAAATTATTCGCTACACCACAAGATGGAAATATTTAGTAGTGAGAATTCTGATGAATGATTTCAAAGATTAGTCTTAACGAACCTTATTCGTCATTTTACGACTGTTTCAAATATTGTCTTATGAACAATTCCCAGATAATTAAAAATATTCATATTACTCACTTTTTTTGTAAAAGGTACAATTGTAAAAGTATACTCGATGTTTTCTTCAACTTTTCTCAAAAGAGTTAACCAATCAGTTTCCAAGGTATAATTTGATTTATGGGTTGATTTGTGATATTGTTGCAATGTGTTTCTACTTGTTGCCGAGCAGTAGGAGCATGTGACTGCGCGATTTTGCCATCGATGGACAATCCAGTGCATCAGAGAGGGAACTTTACGTCATGCGCGGGTGCGTATACATCGTTTTCCATTTCCATGTAAATCTCTATTTACTTGCACTGGTTGGAGGGAAAGAGAGTGATTACAGCTCTTGTCTCCGTCGAGCAAACATGCGCAAATTGATGAGCCTGGACCTGTGGAAGATGGTTGTTATCGTCGGACACTGGTGATTGCAGCATTTCCATTTTTCCCGCGCTCCAGCTCACATAAAAATCCGCAACACTTTCTGTGAACCTGCATCTATCATCAGGTGAGTAAATTTTTCGGAGAAATCTTGTTGATATTTTCACTCATTTTATTGATGACAATGTTAAAAAATTAGTATTTCTCCGTAGAAATCAAAGAAATGGACAATATTTCTAATTCAGGAACTTCTGAGGACTACATTGTTGTAATTACGCCGCCCAATTCTTTTAGAGGAACGCATTGCATTAGTTCCGGAGATCCATCGATATCCTCATTAGATGTAGAAGTTCCAGGCACCTCGTCTATTTCAAGTAGTCTGGAGCAAACAGTCGAGCGAGCGAATACACCAGGTGAGTATTCATATATTTTCGCTCATTAAATTCCCGGAATCATAGTGCGTCGGGATTATTTTCTTAATTGTGTATATATTGGTTCGCCATAAAGGAACAGATGCGATTGCAATGTGTGACGATCTACAACCCTGTGTATTTACAATTGAAATGGGATATCAAGAGTATTCTGTATCGACGTTGTCGACGTCTCGAAAATCAATCAATTTACGGACTCGTTCAATGAACTGCTTAAAAACAGCATATGATTTGTTTGATTTGATGCCAAACATGATATTGACTATTTACGTTGTTGCCGCAATTGTGACCATGTATATGATTCTCCATGATGATTGACCTATCTCTAGAAAAATCTTGATTTCCACAGTTCATAGAACTGAGATATTCGATAAATGTTGCGGACATAAGTTTTCTTGGAATGCGCATGTATTTGCTGTCAATATCAAATATATATATATTGGGGTTTTAGTTGTATCACTGATATAGTGTTTTACAACATCTCCTCTTATTCTTTTTATTCTTTTATTCTTTTTCCGCTTTTTTTGTCATACTTTTTCTCCTTTTTCTATTTCCTTGTTTTTTCTTTTTAATTATTGCGGCTGTGGTCCCGACTTGTGCATTACTGTATTGCATTTTCTCTGCTCTCTTGGTTATTAGCCTGAGAGCAACGACATAGGGAAACCAAAGAAAAAACCTATGTCATACAGTCGGCGTTAGGCCAAGTTCCTACGTTTGATGAAACTCTTGGTAGTTACAGCAAACGCAGGGCCTTATTGCCCCCGCC
>JABMBR010003429.1:0-27690 GCA_018881525.1 Meteorus sp. PSUC_FEM 10030008
ATATATATATAGATAAGATAGGAAACGAAAAAATAATCGTGAACGTGGTTTACCGCATTGTATTACGTAGATGTTATCATTATTTTTATTATTGCATCATTATATTGTCATTATTATTGATAATATCGCACATATATATTATATATTCGAATGAATTGTTATAAGACAATAAAGCCCCAAAGGCTAAAGAAAAAAGGAAGATCAATCGAGTCATGTGCAGTATAATTTGGCTTGGTGCCAACTTCTCGTCGAATTTTGTTCACTTATAGTCATTGTCAAATCTTATCGTTGTCTATGAGTGTAATAATTATTGTAATCGCATTGATTATGTAATTTAAAGACTGTGGGATATTATTTACATGCATAAATGATTGGAAATCAATAAATTATTATTTTGCAATCTGAAAAGTTGACAAATTTATTTCTTTTGTTTGATGTACTTACCACATTGTTATGACGATGCTGATGTTGGGTCAGAAATGTTTCATTATGATCGGGATCACAAATAATATTCGGGGCGCGAAATCCACATGTTTGAATATTTTATTAACGCGCATTCAGAGTCTGATGTTTATTGTTGAGGAGAATTGGGAGCAATGATGAAGATTCACAGATAGAGCTCTTGTTTGTTTTATGGAAGTCACACACGATAACGTTCATTTTGCACGGAAAAAACCAGGTGAGTACTGTATGAGGCATTCCCGTGATGATATTGAGGTTATGTTTGATGATATTGCAAGTGCATCAACAATCGATTCATCGGAGTTGAAGAACTCATTCGATTCAATGGTCATAAACGATTCGATAGTGAACGATGATAAATAAAGACGATAGTGGGCAAATGTGGAAAACAATTTGATTATGATTGGTTCTGTAAATGTGTCGCCGATACGAGAAAAATTCGGATATTGGATATTAATTCCTTGGAATAGAAATAGGCTGTGTGCATTCTCGTATAAGATGAATATTTTCTTTTCATTTGTATTTTTATTCTTTCTCTCCAGTCGAACACAGGCATGGGAGGTAGGAGTACACACAAATAAACAATTACGTCTTTCGAGGTTAGAATTATGCAATAACAAAATCATTTCAGATTCCAGAAAATTTTGGTAAAACGGGGCACTCAAATAATTGGGCAGTATTAGTTGATACTTCAAGATTTTGGTTCAATTATCGTCATGTAGCGAATGTATTGTCAATATATCGTAGTGTTAAACGATTGGGAATACCAGATTCACAAATAATTCTGATGATTGCTGATGATATGGCATGCAATCCACGTAATCCAAGACCTGCCACCGTGTTCAACAATATAAAACAACATATAAATGTTTATGGTGATGATGTAGAAGTAGATTATCGTGGCTATGAAGTTACAGTGGAGAACTTTGTGAGACTGTTGACAGGAAGATTACCACCAGATACACCAAGATCAAAAAAATTACTCACTGATGAAGGTTCCAATATTTTGATCTATTTAACTGGTCATGGTGGTGATGGATTCCTGAAATTTCAAGATTCTGAAGAGATAACTAGTCAAGACTTGAGTGATGCATTAGAACAGATGTGGCAAAAGAGACGATATCATGAAATATTATTTGTCATTGATACATGTCAAGCCAGTTCGATGTACGAAAAGTTGTATTCACCAAATATTTTAGCTGTAGCATCAAGTAAAGTGGGTGAAGATTCCCTTTCGGTAAATGAACACAGCACAATCAGATCTTTTCGAACTTTTATTTGATACGATTGGTTTTCTTGTTCCTGTCATTAATTTTTTCATTTCTTCTGCTTCACAGCACCATGTTGATCCTGATATTGGAGTATACATAATAGATCGTTATACTTATTATGCATTAGACTTCTTGGAAAAGGTTGAACCCTCGAGCACCAAGAAACTCAGTGAATTCGTAAGATATCAACTCTTCCCATCCTCATTACTGATCTTCCATCATTGATTGGAATATTTATATCCATTTTTCTTGATTCTTGCAGTTGAAAGTTTGCCCGAAGCATTACTGTCTATCAACTGTTGGTGTCCGCGATGATCTATTTAGGAGAGACCCAAAAACTGTGCCAGTAACCGATTTCTTCGGCTCGCTCAGACCCGTAGAATTGACGACTGATTTTGTTAATCTTCCATTAATACAAAATGGGAGTCAGACAGTATCGAAAGTTCAACCACGAAGCAAGAAGTTGCATTATGTCAAACAGTTTCCTGATGTTGCGACTTACATGCAATAATTAAAACATTTTTATGATAACCTTTTACATAGTTTTCATTTCTATATTCATCTATGTAAGAATTTATTCATTAATTCACATATTTGCATTACATTTCAAGAGTTAACGAAGTATATTCTCATGATGGAGATATGCGCACAAGTTTTCAACGTTCGTAGAAAAATTCAGCTCATGCTCGTTTCCAAGCACATATACCAACATTTTCGTCAAAGCAGGTATTTAGGCTGCAGGAGAATTCAAAACCTATAAAACCGCCAGAGCCGTCTTCTACACATGAAATGAAGTTGCATGTGCCGGGCTTCAGTATGTTGCCAATTTTCGAGCATACTCCTGTTAATGGTTCAGATGTGGTAACAGGTGGGAGATCACTAGGACTGCTTTGCTCCGTGTGAGACGACGATGCCCGGGTTGTAGAGCTGGAAGACGAGATCTGTGGAGGCTTATCGATATCTCCGTCACGAAGAACAGCATTCAGCGTTTTCAAAAGTGGATATTTCTCGCCGCATGATCCTCTGAAGTCATCAGTTTCAATACTCCACACCATGGCACCACCCAAATCCAAGTTTTTGATCAACTCAGCTTTCTTTCGGATGGACCTACAGTTAAAGAGAGTTGAAATTTAGTCTGTTGAGACCGGTGTTAGTTCTAAATTCCATTAAAATGAGATGACACTATGCAAAATCTTACACCACATTGTCGTATCCAACCCATTGTGCACCGTTGTATGCATAAGGAGCTTCTCTCCCTTCATCATATTGGACAGTCCATGTTCCGTCTTTCAGTTTCTCACAGATTTCATTATAGCCAAGCATCCCCGCTTCACGAGTGTATGGTCCAGCTTGACCTGGTCCACGTGCAGGTGCACCGATTCCATTCGATTTTGGGTCAGACAGAGTAAAAGCTCTACCGTATGATGGCACACCTACTATCAATTTCTCCTTTGGACAACCTTGACTCAACCAATATTGCACTGCTGATTCCTGATAATTGAAATATATGAAAAAATTTGAGCTCACGGTGGAATTCGTGATGATTTTTTGAGAAGAATTTCACTCACAACGTTCCATCCTTCATCATCTCCAGCCACTTGATGAAGTGGTGCATTAATACCAGTCTTAGCTTCCCATGCACCATGGAAATCATACGCCATCACATTGATGAAATCCAAATATTTAGCGAATTCAGAAATGACATATGATTTCGATGCTGAAGACTGTGCTGCTGCCACAGCTGAACTCAGGATTAAATTATTTTCATCGAAAGCTTTCCTCATTAGTTTCAATAGTTCAATGAAATTGTTGACATCTTCTGGTGCACCACCACGCTGTGCTGGATATTCCCAATCAAAATCGAATCCATCGAATCCATGTTTCTTCACAAACTTCACTACATTAGCGACAAATTCTTGACGACTTGATGGATTCTTTGCCATTTGTGAGTATTTAGTTGATCCCTCATTCCAACCACCTATCGCCACCAATGTCTTCGCCGAAGGATTTTTTTCCCGCAATGCATTGAAACGACCGAAACCATCTTTACCCCAATTATCAGGAAGATCTTGCCATGCATCCAAAACCCTCACATTATTTCCGGAAAGTCCAACGAATGTGTAAATCCAATGGGTACATAACGTAGGATCAATGTAACTGATATCGAATTTGCCCTTTCCTGGTCGATAAACTGCCCAACTACCAAAGTAACACACAACTTTTTCTGTAAAAAAATTAAGGATTGATATGTTAGTCGATTATTTTCATCAGTAGGATTTTTTTCGACTACTACAAAGACTCACTTTCGGCTGTGACAGATGAAATGACCAGCCCCAGGGAAATCACAGCAAGAATTATGATGCTCCGCATCTATAAAGCGAATAAAAATTCAGTTCCATCCACATCTCAAATACGAATTGTAGAAATTACCTCTCCAACAATGCTTAGTCTCAGGTGTACGTTCAGTCACTCAATTCGTGATGCACAATGTTACTATTCACGACCAGTATTTATATGATCTGATGACCTACTCAGATATATGAAGATGTAGTGTACATAAAATTGATTGATTAATTAAATTTATTACACAAGTAATGATGCAAAACGAAAACATTCCGAGGATTCATGCAAACGATGATGTCCAGATTGTTTTAATTAATTTCAATACAAATATACAGAGTACTTAAGTATGGTCGCAATGCCAATGTCAAACGCTGTGTAGATATTTTTCTCCATATTTACTTTTGTTCCAGTAGATTAAACTAATTGAATGACTTTCGTACTGATATGAGATTGAAAACATGACTTACCTTTCAGGTAATTTACGCAACTGATAATGTGCTCACTCGGACGATTGATATGAGTGGAAAAATAATATTTTATCATCTACAGAACGAATTTTCATCACAGCCTATCGCAGCGATGATCATCACTCATCTGCCATCGCTTTTATATTTATCGTACTCATTATTTTATAGATCGTATGACCATGAAATTTGATTGCTCAATAATTGTCTTTATCATAATCCCTTCTGTTTACAGATTCATGAGAGGTTATCCCTTGAATGTCGGACACCGCCCCTTTTCAATTGATGAAAATATTCATTATGAGACAATAAAAGATATCTTCGCAAATGTACAAGTTTCATACAATGATGGTGATAACATTCAATGTACTGTATGATTCATCGATCTGCGAACCATTGTCTTAGGATTTCTTTTACTATCAATAAGTCATCATGTGATAATGTAATTTTATTTACTTTATCGATACCAACATACATTCATATTCTCTTCGAATATATGACTGTTGATTTCATCTTCACATATTTATAAATGAAATTAAAATCGTCTATAATTCGCTTGTAAATTATTTCTAGTTAATCCTTGTTTTCGCAATTTGCGCCAATACGCTTTTGTGTTTGGATCCAAGTCCTCGACTTTAGGTGGCGGTCCAATTCTGATTCCCCATAACCATTCAGGATATTCAGAATCAGGTTTCAGTTTAATATCTTCACCACCTTCCTTCAATATGTTGCTACCGCAAACAAATGATACAAGTTTTTCAGCGTCAGTCTCCACAGGTATTTCAATTTTTGCTATACCTGCTCCAGCTTTTTTTCCCTTCTTCATTTTGCCAGACATTAATCCACCTGCAATCGTGTAATTCAAATATCAAACATCGGTTCTTTAGGACTGTCCTCCAGCAGAGGACTCATAGCTATCATTCTGTAATAACTGAACTGTCCGTGGGCAACTTAACACGGTTCATCTTGACCCTCTCAGTGATATCTAACCTTCAAATGTTCATGAATGATATTCACCGAATGGAATTTCACGAAGAAACAATTGAATATCCTGAGATTCCATCCTCAATTCAATGAAATTTACTTCAAACTAGTCAAATATGGGCTAAGTTCTATTCATTCATGTGTTATTCACTAATTATAACCTCTTTTGGTCCTTCTAACCTCACACTATCGTATCCGAGACAAACAAATGAAACATAAAATAATGAACTCATACCTGGTGCTGCATAATGACACGTTTGTGATAAATGTGTCACTTCAGGCAACAGAAGTTTTGATCTCCGCACTAGCACAGTTAGAAAATTCATCTTGATTCCGTGAAACAATTTACGGATCGCAGTACCTCACCGATGCTCACTGTTCATCATATACACACGAACTGTGATTACAGCTCTGAGGTATTGATTTAGATACATAGGGAAGAAATCAGTCATGTATCCACATGGCCGATTTGATAAATAAAGTATTCTCTTTTCATGAATTATGGAATGTTTTAATTGGAAACAGATTCAACTCATGATAAATTATCAATTATAATTTTTCAATGTGATGTACGGAATCATTTGCAGCGTCCATTCATGACAAATCAATAATCTCTGTTATTACGGCGTGGGAATTCTTAGGAATAGGGAAAAACTGGTTACATAATACATTCGAAAAATTCCAAAACATTCATTGAAAGAATAGACTTCACGTCATCCACTAGGACTTTCTTAATATATCATTCAGAGTATTAAGAAGTGGATATTTTCTTCCGCAGATTCCTTTGAAATCGTCAGTTTCAATACTCCATACCATAGCACCACCAAGATCAAGTGATTTTATGAACTCAGCCTTTTCCTTCGTCGACCTAAAAGTATAGCAAACGAAATGAATCATCGATATTTCACCACGATAAGTAGAATTTCTCGATATTAAAAAATTATCAGTGATATAAAAACAAAAATTATCTATCATACTCTGTACGTACTCTACATCATCGTAACTAATCCAATCAATATCATAATGTGCATACGCTGATCTTCGCTCTGCATCATGATACTTCTTCCATGATGGATTGAGTTTGAACTGTTCACAAATCTCATTGTAACCCATCATACCTGGTTCACGGGTATACAGCCCACCTTCTCCTGGTCCACAAGCATCAGAACCAATTTTATTATCTTCTGGATCACATAAAGTATAAGATCTACCATAAAATGGCACTCCAACCAGTAATTTTTCTTTGGGACAACCTTGGTCAATCCAATATTTCAAAGATTCCGCCTAGAATTAGTTTACAATCATCATTGATCCATAAATATTCGTTAATTGACGATACTCACAACGTTGTATCCACGATAAATTCCAGATTCATTCGCTCCCGGATAAAGTGGCGCATGCAGATCTGTTTTTGCTTCATTACCAACGTGATAATCGTACGTCATAACATTGAGAAAATCTAAATATTTACTAATTTCTGGGATAATGTACGACTTCGATGCACCATGTTCAGTTGCAGCGACTGCGGCACTCAAAATATAACCAAGCTCATCAAAATATATCCTCATTACTTTCAATAATTCAACATAATTTTGTACATCCTCCTTCGCACCACCACGTTGCGCTGGATACTCCCAATCAAAATCCAAACCATCAAATCCATGCCTTCTCACAAAATCAACAGCATTGGCAGCAAATGCTTCACGTTTTTCAGCAGTCTTTGCCATCTGTGAATATTTTCTCGATCCTTCATTCCAACCACCAATTGCAATCAAAGTCTTCACTCCAGGATTTTGCAAACGAAGATCATTGAAACGTTTGAATCCACCTTTACCACCTCCATTTGGTAAATCCGCCCATGGATCCAGAATTTTTATGTCGGTCCCTTCAAGTCCAACAAAAGTGTAAACTAAATGAGTACACAGTGATGCATCAATGTCTATGCTGATATCAAATCTGCCATTGTCTGGTCTATAAACTGACCAACTGCCGAAGTAACAAAAGATCTTTTCTGCAATGAAAATGAACAGAAACCAATCACAACCCGAAAAATTGTTGATAAATTATGTTAAATATCCACATGAAAGTCTATTTACTATCAGCAATGACAGTGGTAGTAGAAATCGCGATCACCAAGCCAACAGCTATAATTAACGTATGAACACTCATCTGTAACAAACAGTTGCACTCAATTAGGTTAACCATACATTATTCAATGATAATTCTTGTCTTATACTCACTTCTAGTCACGTTTCAACGTATTTCGTATTCACAAACTCCGTAACAAATGGCAGTGGCAGACCTTGTTCAGTTCTTTTATTTTTTCCATCCACCACAGGCGTAAGAACAGCTTTTCTATTCAGCCAATATTTAATCGATGATAAAAAATAGGTCGATTGATTACTCGATAAAGAGTCTGACTGATATAGGTGTGGATATCAAATCTCTGATCCATCATCGTGGTACTATCGCAGACTACTCGACTAAACGTGAAACAAAGAATTCTCAAAGAAACTTCCGTTATCGAAGCGTATTTGATGATTCACTTCTGTGAACTATTAATTTTTTTCCCTGTTCCTCAGTACTTTCCATTGATATCATATTTACGTCGGTATAATTCAAAGATTTAATTTTTTTCAAGTAATCTCTTCCTGTATTTTATCCTGCAAAGTTTATCTCGTTAATTATGGAAATATCTGTACTGTGCTTCTGTATAACCTCAATTGAAAGTATGGTACATCCCGCGCGGAGTAGTGACACATGCGCAATTTAATTCTGATGCGAGCGCGCAATGCCAAACAAACAGGAGTTCAGGACACCCAGTCGGAGTTTGTTGCAGAGTCTTTCGTTTTTTCAGCTCATTGATGACATATATAACAAAGAAGCATATTAATCAAATATATTGGAGAGTATTTTGGTGATTATGTAATGCCAATAAGCAATAATTCAAAGTCACAGGTAATTTAATGACGCCATGCGAATGTGAACTACTTCAATACAACTGGACACAATTTATCACTGATACGGCAGTACATATGTATTTGTCGTGATTCGATACTTAAAATAAATAACAATGATAATCATGATATATTTACTGGGTTCACAGACGAAAAAATTAGCTTTTAATGTATGTGGTAAGTCAGCTACAGTTCATAGTGATACTGACGCGGAAGAGAACCAATTTTTTACAATCGCACCAGCATTGCCAATTTTACCTGGGGCATTTGCACCATCGAAACTAGCTAAACGTTCATATACCAATTCCAAGTGAGTCATTGCAATAATTTTTGTAGAAATATTTATTGAAGTATCATCGAATTGTGTGAATGTGATGAGGGGAAAATTCTTTACCCAGCTCGTCGAATTCGACGTTTCCGTTTGAGGATGCCGAAGTTGGTGGTTGCGACGTCGTCGCACTGCAACAGGCTGGAGAGGGTAGAACAATTGTGGCGACACGAACACAATCAGAACGTGAAAAAAATCCTGATCGTATTTGTCTGGATCGTCGGGGTATAACAACATTTCCTGACATTGTTAATGAACCTAAACTACGATTAATGTCACTACAACACAATCTTTTATCTCATATTGAGGGGGATAATTTCTTACACTTGACTAAATTAGTATTTTTGGATTTGTATGATAATCAAATAGAGAGAATCATCGATTTGACACCTCTAGAACACTTACGTGTTTTATTAATTGGTAAAAATCGTATTAAAAAAATTGAGGGATTGAAACCTTTGATGAAATTGGAAGTTCTTGATCTTCATGGCAATCAGATCGTTCAGATTTCTGGCTTAGACAATTTATCGTCATTGAAAGTACTCAATTTAGCTGGAAATAATGTCAAAGTCATTGGCTTTAATGATTTTCATGGATTGATATCGCTGAGAGAACTCAATTTGAAGCGAAACAAAATCAAACGTTTACTTGGATTTGGTGAAACGCCACAATTACAGAAATTGTACCTGAGCAATAATGAAATAAACAAGTAAGTTATTGAGTTGTTTTTGATTAAAAGTTCAATTAATTCGTCACATAATAATTTATTCTTCATAAAAAAGGATCGAGGATATGGGAAGTGTGGCAAAAGCTCTGCAAATTCGTGAAATATCAGTCGATGGAAATCCTGTGACATTAAACACCGATTGCGTCTCATTTTTAGTTTCATATTTGCCAAATTTACAAAACCTATCGGCAATGCCAATTAATGAACAAGTTCGTAGAGCAGCAATGGCTTGGCGTACAACAAAAGAGCAATCAAATTCTGCATTTCTTGATTTGAGTACTCAAGTTTGTGTGAATGTACGTCGCGAAGAGGTTATAACTAATGCCAAAACCAATTGGGAATTGTTGCGTTCTCAAACGAAATGTTATGCAACAACAGTTGCAGCGGCCTCAGCCACTACCACAACTGCTAATTCTACTAGTAAAATGAATTATATAAAAAATGAACGCATACGCGGTCTACATTTGGAGAATACCACGAAATTCAATGCTGTTAAACACAAAACAGGGGATGAAAAGAAAATAACAGCACGGTCAACATTCGGAGGTAGCTTGACGTCGATAAACTCTGATAAATTTGAAATGAAGAAGATGCAGTTTAAGAAACGGAGCAATTCAATTGACAGTATTTTCCGTTTGGACAATGCAAATAAAATTAATGCGTTGGATTTTAAATTACCACCGATTCTCGTACCAATAATAAATAATTTAACTAATAATAACTGTAACAGCAGTAGTGGCGGTAAAGTTGATGATAATTTTACTAATCAAAGAGATAGTGCTATCGTTGATAGTACTGATACAGCGACAGATAGCGAACACGACAGTTTTGAGAGTCATGAAAGTTTGAAGAGTGGATTAAGAAACCATCTGATAAAAATGAATTATTCTCGGACTCAATCTCTTGAGAATAATGATAAGAACTATCATCATGAACAGTCAACAATGAATTTTCAGAGGACAAATTCGAAAACATTACCAATAAATACCATTCAATTCTTCAATGTGGGAAGCACTGATAAACAATTCTTGAATATGAAGGAATCGAAAACATCCACAAGTTCGATTTCTTCCAATAGCGAACAGTCGAATGTCAACAGCAGCAATGTATGCAATGAAAGGAGTCTGAAAGCTTACAACTTTAATATTTGTAATAATAAATCGCCGGCTGAATCGAGTTGTTCATCTACAAGGAATGGAGATTATCGTTATGATGATTCAGATGATGAGAAAGAACACATTAAGTGTGATCAGATTAAGAGGATGGTGCATTATAAGAATAATCGTGCAGCAACTGCAAGACTAAAGCATCGTGCAACAATTGCTCAAACACCTGTTTCACCATCAAATCCACCCAAAGAAAAAGAGCAAGGTATTGTATTCCTAGATTACTTCCATTATGACTCATTGAACGAAGATTAACTCTCCTTTATCTTCCTTGAAAACTGAATAGGTGGTGACTATCTTGTTGAGATTGTCGGTCGATGTTTAAATGTTTACGGCCAAGGTGCATTACGCTTTATCGATCGTTCATGGGATCCAATGAAAGCGAATGATGTCATTATTGTGAAATTTAATTATATTCAGTTCAATGGAATAGCAACAGTATTAAATAAATTGAAAATACGTTTTCCAAATGCGGAACATTTTATATTTAAGGAAACAAACATCAGTCACTTAGGACAAATTAATGCATTAGCTGAAGTACAAGGTTTAACTAGTATTCAAATTGAAGCAGAGGGAAATCCAATCATCTCGAAAGATTGGAAGATTTATACCATATTTCGATTATCACATTGGGGATTGAGGATAATCAATGGAAAAGAAGTGACCAAATTTTTCAACTAACCTAAAAGTATAAGGAGAAAACATTTCATTGCAGAGTTCATTATTTATCTTTCAGATCACGGATGAAGACATCGAATTGGCCAATGATGTATATTCAGGGTTAACTGATATTGTGATGTGGTCCTTACCTGAATCATTATTACAGCCATTATTACAACGACTTCATTTAGAAAAAGCTCAGAAACAAAATGGCGAACAAATCACTGCCAAACAATTTTTATTCAACAGCGATCCGGCATTGAGGAATGTTGTGGCTAAAGAGGCTTTGCAGTGGCGACGAGGAAACGTAACTCAAGTAAATTCAATCCATTGAAATCATATTTCCCATCCATTTTCCATGTCAATAACTTATTTATATTTTCTTCAGGAAGATCTCATTTCACGACACAAAGGTAAAGTTCATTTATCGAATTTAATTGATCGAACAATTGATGCAATACAAAAATTGCAAATGCTCGATGGAGAGTGGCCGAATATTCTCTGTGGAGTAATTCGTACAACGCTCACTGATTATTCGGAAATTAATTCGTATATGAAGCGATGCAATAAAATACTCGAAGGTGATAAATAGATTATCATATACAAAACATTGAAATATTTGAAGAGACAAAAAAATGGAGTTACCCGTTTTTACCGCTAAATCAATTTATTTTCGTGTTATTGCGTAATTATGATGTAATAATATTTGTTATAAATGTTTGTATTATATGGTGGTATCAAGTACTTATGTGATAAAGATATACTATAGTGAATTAATAAAAGCAAATATAGTTCGATTACGTATCTCTTACATTTGCATGATAATAACATTTTTTATGACTCTAATATAGATTTATTCTTCAATTGAATTTATTACCTTATCGTACCAATAATGGATTCGACACTAAAAGATAGAGGAATTTTTGTCGTTATTGTTGACGCATTTGTATTACACAAACTTTTTTTTTTCTCAGCCTCGCCCATTCTTTCTGGAAATTGAATTTTTACGTTATCATTTTGTGATGCCGTTGGACCGCCACACCACGAAATGCTTGAATCGACATTTTTTAGTTGAATTGGTGAATTTGAATTTAGGTTAGCTTCACTTTCAATGCCTGAAAGAGCCTCGAACAATCGAATCTCTGGGAAAACTGCAAGATAATATTTAGTACTAGAGGGAGACAATGTGAATTTTTTAACAATAATTTATGTGACTCACGACAATGCGAATGATTCGTCACACCATCAAGACTTGTCTGGATATTGTGCATCACACTTATCCTCGTTTGCGTACTGCAAACATCAACTTGATGATGAATATCAGTTTTTATTCTCTCATGGTGTGATGCAACTGCACGTGACCGTAAATTATTCACGTTTTCCCGTTTATTATTTTCAATTTTTGATATCAAATTCCCAACAGAGAATCGATCATTTCCCATCAGCAAATTGTTATTCTGTGCTTGCTGTTGTCTTCTTAATGCCACTTGTGCAGCCATCACACGTTGTCGTTCAACAACCAATAAACAACATGAACAACGACAATCTCTCCATGCACAAAACCTTTTATGACCCTTCAATCCTGATATTATTCCATGGTTTCTACATCGTGCACATTTAGGATTCCTCAAACGATGTTCAATGGTAGTTTTTCCAGTTGGTACTGATGAAGATGACGTTGAAAAAATTTTGTCAGTCACTCTTCCCATGTTATGATACTGCAACGTTCAGAATCAACAATCAGTTTTATATTTTACATGTTATTAACACAAATGAACGATTATTATGAACTCGGTGATGAGATAAGATCAACTGTGCGCGATACGTTACACCATGGAACTTGTGACTAAATTACCAACGATTATCATGTTATCCATATCATCCAAGAAAATTCGCTGTGAATGTACCTACACTCACAATGAATGTAATCTCCTCCTACTGACTTCAAAATTTATTTTTGAACGCCAATTTACTCCAAGCCATTGGCGCACATTCCAAAGTAGCCACGCCATCATCAGTATAGCAAAGCCAATTGGATGAAACTTCTTATTTCCACTCGCCGCCCTTTCATCCGACTAAATGGTCATGCCTGAAGGATAAATAACAAAAATTGAATGAGTGAAAGCATTCTTAACTCGCTGCTGTACAGAAAAATGATCATTACATTGATTATCATGTGCTCGTCTTCCTGATTGAAACTAACCACACAATACTCCACAATTGATATTGGATTTTCGGTTTGATAGATCATCACAAAACTTATGAGAAGGTTCCCACATATTCTTGGATAAGATGAAATATTACATATGTAAAAATCAAATTCGTTGTTGATACTTGATACTAAAAGAATTCTTTCCAACAGCTGTAGCCACATGGAGTCCTGTCTTCCTCTCTGTGTACTTATGCGACTTTTAAGAGCTCGTTAATGTACGCAAACTACTAGCAGCATGTATATATTATTAACAAGCTAGTTAATATTAGTTTCTGAGCTTGTTTTTGTAACATATACTGGTAAACCATCCGGAAAGACACCCTGCTTTCTTTGAAATCATCGGGCGAACGAATATACAGTCAACTCTATTTCTTTTGTTTACACTTGGAAGAATGAAACTTTTTATAGGTTAAGTTGTTGTTTTTCTTTTGAATATACTGAAATACAACATACTTCCGTTCATTATCTATCTGTAGGTAAAACGGATAGTTCTGATGTACAAGAATAGATGAGGATGTTCATTAAAGATGATTCGGTGTCGTTTGTAGTGACACAGTGAGTCAGATGAAAATACAATGAAAAAAACGTTCATGTGAATGTTCCATCGTTTTCAGTCACGTTTGTCACAACTCGACGATGGTGAATGACCTGTCAACATACCACCTCATCATCTTTTGAGTAAAATATGTATTTGCTTTGACAATATTTCACGAAAGTTTTGTCAGCGACACATCTCTCTCTTTCTCTCTCTCTCTCTCTGCATAATCAGTGTTGTTCACTGAGTTCTCCCCTTCTTCCATCGGAACATTCTGTGATGTTCATTTCTGCTTTTATTTCATTGAATATATTTATTTATTATCGTCATTATTATTATCTTTTTTCAATCGAGTTGAATTGATAGGTTATGTTATATATACAATGACACATTGCACAGCAAATATTGGATGGTATATTGGAAAATTTGTATTGAGTGTCAGTGCAATTTTATTTATTTATTGGGGATTTTTGAAAGAGAAGTAAGTCATTGAAGTAAACGTTTCGCTCATCGTTTTTAGTCAAATCTTGGTTGAATAGGTGCACTAGATATTGTAACAATCATTTATGTTCTTCAGGGAAATTGAATGCTATTGCGGAGCAATCGAACGCGAATCTCAACGAGAGCCGAGTCAAGGAGACAAAGAGTAAGATCATTATTTTTTTCTCGTATGCCAATATTTCACTGTATGATAATTTTTGTTAGGAAATTCCGTAGCCGATGTACCTGTCGCCGTCGGTACGTAGCCAATGTTTTCTGTATTTCATTGACAATGCAACTCATTTTTGCATTCAATTAATTTTATCAGACTTGGGACAACCTTTGCGTGTGGATGTAAACGAGACATCAAGTGAGTTGTGTGAATTAGTACCCGAACGTATCAGTTCAAATCTTTGTGATGTCATCTTTCTTCTTTATTTATCAGCAGGGAAACGAATGTTACTGGTGGACAAGACGAACAGGCTCCACCTACGAGTGATGATAATGAAAACGATCATGCGTGTTGTTGTTCAAGACAATAAAATTCCAAGCCTGGACATATGAAGAAAACGGAGGATAAATGATAGGTTAGATTATTCTGAACATTTTTAGGATTCATTACATGTGTAGGTACGCGTGAATGTATGTACGGAAGAGCTTGAAAATATACTGTCTCTGAAATACTCGCATTCAAAGTCAATTAATACTCGTCTCGTTCGTCTACAGACGGATTCGTTGCTTCTATAATAAGATCTTCTCATCTGGAACTAACATAACTCATATTCATATTACTTCAAATTCCATTTTGATGCAGTTGAAACCATACAATGTTCTGGCTCTCATTCCGTGCAACGTTTCTCGTTAGCCGGCATGAAGAGTTGAGAATACAACGGTATTATCAACACCGAGACAAAAAAGTGCCTACAACTTTTTCCAACTAAATGGTTAACTGCTTCATTCATTTTTCATTTTAAATCTACGCATGAAAGCTCTGAATACCGTACATTGTATCAACGAATAACATAACCTCAGTTTAATGTTTAATTTTTTATTTTGAGTCTCACTTTTATAAAAATATCAATGAAAGGTCTATCCTTTCATACAGCTGCATTCAGTAAAAAGTTTTGATTTTCTTTGAACGAATATTTACACATCATTAACCCTATTTCACTTATTAACCTAAAATATTTTGTATCAATTTATTTTATTATAAATTCAGTTGTTGGTAGTAATCGGTTTTTCATGAAACATTCATTTATCCACTCACTTCTAACAATCTGTACCAATGTCTTACCACATTCATTGATTTTTGTATACAAATCAACATAATCTACAGTAAAATCATCGTTAATGAAAATGTGGGTGATTGAAGGATTAATGTCGAGGTTCGTCGTCCCTCTCATGAATGCGAACGCGAATTTACTCTCATCTGTAGGATCAACGAAAAATCCCGCGACATTCCTGAAAATTGACTGACCACTTCCCGAAGATTTATGACCAAACAGATTTATTTCTAATTGAACAAAATCATCAGCTGAAAAATTCGTTTCATCTTTGAAAGTACCAACTCGATTTAAAGAACGGCTCAAACTCGAATTGTCTGCATCATCAATGAAACTGTCGTAATATTCATCAAAAGTTTCATATAATTTTTCAATTGTGGCCGGTCGCATTGATAATAATTCCCAAGGATACCAATTCGCAATAGCAGCCCAGTTATTTTCCAATGTTGCTCGACGTAACCAGTCAACAGTTGTGATATCATATTTTTTACAATTAATCAACTTCTGTATTTTCGCGGTGTCTGGATTACCAGTTATGATGCAAAATGTGGATTTGCCGGGATTCTGAACGATTTTTGCTGAGTGTGTCAATAAAATTTTCTCGATGTCGGCTTTTGTTAACCTATCTTGCTTGAATGTCAATTTTTCCTCGCCGCTTGCAACGCAAAACTCTTTGCCCTCAAATAATTTCGATTGCGGAGTAACTGTCGACGCTTTGACTCCAAAATATCTTTCGTCAATTTTAGTTACATTCATTGGACCAACTTGACGCCGTCGAGATTTCTTCGACTTAACCTCAAAATTGATATCGTCAGTTGTTGCATGACGCTTTGTCAACTTTTGCACCACTCCTGGTGACTTCGCCAACGACCTAAATTCACCTACTGTGCATGCATCATACCATGGTTTATCTTCACGTACTTTTATCACTCTCGGGAACCGTAAAGTATAATTAGTTGGCTGATTCTTACATCGAATCATTTCTGTTGCGCGTATTTGTAGAACAACCGAATTTTTTGGATGAATCCAAAAATCTGGAAGGTCTTTTCTCGGCCTATTGATGACATTGGGACATTCCTTAGTCCAATGTTGTTCAAGACGTGAATTCAACTCTTTTATTTCGCGTGTTGATAATCCTGTGCCCACTGACACAGCTGAATAAAATTCTAGTTCTTCATCAGCTCCATCGACCTTTCTTCTAGCTGCCACACCCATCAAGAAACTATTCAACATCCCAGAATACTTTCCCTCACCGTAATAACCTCCAACTATCACCATGTCAATATCTTCTATCAAACCATCTGAATATTCTGCTTTTATTTTATAGCAGCCACTATTCTCACGTTTATTTGGTGAATATACGCAATTACTCTTCTTTACAACAATCCCTTCTTCATTATTATCCAAACTTTCATTGAATAGCTTCAATAGTTCATCGCTAGTCGCGATGTTAACATTTTTACTGCGTACCAGCGTTCCTTCACATTCTCGGAACGCATTGTCAAGAATTTTCAATCGTTCTTCCAATGAAATATTCAACAACAATTCATCATTGTACAAAATTATATCAAAAGCAACAAAACATGGTTGATAATTACTTTTCGATGACAATTTTTTCACATCAAATGCTAACCCCTTCGAACCAAAAATGCGTCTCTCTTTGTGCCAACCCATCAATTCACCATCGAGTATTATCGATCGACATTCGGGATTTATCAACGTAGATATTCTGTTCGTGAAACAATCACTTGTCGGCTGTATTAATCCACCATAACCTTTGTTCTCAGTTATGTCGAATCCATGACGTGAATAATACTTGAACTTTCCTCCTTCCATATGTAATTGACTTCGTTCACCATCATACTTGTTCTGCACGACATATTTCTGATTCTTATTTACAAATAATTTGTTGATATCTGATATTGACAACCGTTCAAGTAACATCGGTTTGAAAGGCGATAGGACAGTTATGTTCGATACATTTTGTTGCAATTTATAATTCAAGTCTATCGTCATGTCGCACACTTTACGTAAATTTGATATTTCACTATAGAGTCGCGCAGCATCTGGATGGTAAACTGAAATCAATTGAAGTTGCATGAATAAATCATCTTGTATTATGAATGTTTAACCATTTTTGAGGTTATATTTACCACCAAATATCGATTTTTCACCCAATCCAAGTTTGATATCTTTCAATATCAATCGTGTGATCCATTTGACTTCAAAACCATTACATAACTGCATGAGATTTATGAATTCCGGATCTTTACTCTCATTCAAAGTATATTTTCCTGCTATTCTATCAAGAATGCAATTGACCTGTTCCACTGTTATAGAGGATGAGATTTCTAGCCGTGGTTTCAGAATCCAGTATAATTTTTCAGCAAAATCCGTTGTCCTGCTCTGACCTTTTGTGGGCACTCGATAATTTCTAATTCTTTCAGCCTCGACACTGTTTTTACCCAAACAGAAAATGCGAATATACAAATTTCCCAACGCTTTTTCTTTCAATCCGTGTGCGCCACGTTCACGGTCATTTTTTACCATCAACAATCGCATGATCGGGAACAAGGAAATGTCCTATGTGAGAATTTGTCTATTGATAAATGTGGCCAGTTTAATGAAAGTGTAGGAATCCGTTTCACAAACTCACAGCGTTTAGATCTTCCCCTTTCATCTTCCGACCCATCTCCCGACACTGCGAAATGAACTTTTGTAGAATTTGTGTCTTCATATTCCCACGGGTTTTCATTATATCCTCAAATATCCGACAGAGCTCTTGGAACTCTATTTTTCCAGCCAGCGTTGTCATTTTCTGCAATTCAAGGAAGTTTTTGTTATCAAGGAATGATCGGTAACAGAAGGGAACATCCGTGAATGAGGTTAACTGAAATAAATTTGATGGTAAATTTTTTCACAAATAAATTTTTATTCTTCAGATTTTCACTCTTTTTCTACATTCCCAATCCTCTAAGCTATACAATTATATAATGTTCAAGATAAATCCTCGCCAATTCCGGATTTCCAGACTGCATATAAATCAAATGGAGGTTAAATGCTGCTTCTCTTTTCAAATCCAAACGTTCTTTGTTGTCTAATACCAATTTGGATGGCGGAGAGTCAAGAACTAATTTATAAAACTGAACTGCTCCAGATAGAAGCCCAATCTGGTGCATAGCTCGTGCCAGGTTATAATTCGATTCCTGTCTCATATCATCACCTCGAATTTCCGCGTATTTTTTGAAGAAAACAAAAGCTGAAACATAATTTGTCATTCATGGAGAAAATGTTCTCTTGGGTTGAACAGAAGATAAAGAAAACGAACTCACCTTGTGCTACCAGTCGATGTTTATTAACAGTGAATTTCTGACACGCCATTTGCAGAAATGTGATGCCTATCAAGAGTGCTAAGAGCGAACTGGGACCAACTTTGAATAACGACACATAATCATTCAGTGCATATTTATATGTACCAGATACAAGACAATTATTTGCATGTAATATATGAAGATATGAAAAAGCATCCTCTCGTCCCAGTAATCTCATTATGAATCTGTTGTGTCGTGAATCATCAGCTCTCTGTATAACGATATTTAATAAATTCCACAAATTTGATTGTCGAGTATCCCGAACCATATCACGAACTATATTGTAACCATAATACGAATCATTATTGTGTATACACGAAACTAGACATAGAAAAATTATATGTCGAGTTTTACATTCGAATTTCTTCGAGGTTAATACTGTGAAACATAACCTCTGTAGTACATTATATTTCTTTAACTTGCATGCAACTTTGCACATAGTTAAAAACAATTCAAATTCATTTTCTACTGTAGGTAATGGGTTGTTTGAAAACGTTGGTGCATTTTCATCATCCAATGGTTCTGCACGTGACAAACGATGTAACTGCAGAGCATCGAGACGTTGTCTTACTGATGGTCGCATTAGGGTCGTTAATTCTGACTTTGTTCGCAATGTTTCACAATGTCTGGATAACAATAAGAACCCAGCTTTGAAAAATTCGTCGTACTTTTCAATTTTGTGCAGTAATAACGTCTTACGGTACAGAGCTTCAGAATCAATGACATCAAAATCAGGATCTTGACTGATTACGTCAATTGCCAATTGATATAACCCAAAACATTTGTACAAAGTTGATAATTGCAAACGTGCTGCTAGATGTAACGGCGATAATTTTACCACAATTTCATACGATAATATGGCCTTCTTTAAATCTTTACAACCAACCCAACATTCAGCATAACGCAACCACACAGCAGCGAGACTGTAATTTTGACTGTTAATTAGTGGTTCAAGAAATTTCAAAGCACGCGAATATTCCCTCCGACCCATCAGAGCTTCGGCAATATCCAAAAATAAATCACCCGAAACTTCAGGATCTTCATCAATGAGAAGTTTATCAGAGAGTTCATCAGCAATACGGATGTAGTCTAGTTCAATTAATGCAACGATTAATTTGACTCTTAAATCAACGACAATATCGGCAGGGATTTCACAACTCTCAATCGTTTGTATCGATTCTTCATTATTTTGGGAGTCCCCTGTTTCTGTACATCCATATGTGATTGAAATCTTGGTATATTTCGTCAGTATATCCAAACAGTAACGAAAATTTTTCATCGTGATTAATAATTCCGTCATGATGTTGATTTCTTCGAGTGATATAAGGTTGGGACATTTGTTGAAGATTTGCTCCATAGCCTTCAAAGCTTCATCATAATTAGTCTCTTGTATGAATTTCTGTGTCAACAATTTCGCATATTTCACAATTTCTTCACCACTTTCAGGACCCAGTTGGTTAATCAACCGAATATAACCTTTCAAATATGCTCGCGTATCACCGTTCTGCTGCTGCAATTTTGCCCGTGCTTCATACAACTCTACATTTGTAGAGTCTGCTTGAATTGCTTTTGACAAGCATGTGATTGCTTGTTTAATATTTCCTGTGTCTAATGAAAGATTGGCGAGCCTCGTCCATTGTTCAGAATTTTTAGGACTCAAATGTGCAGCTATCAATGAGAACTGTAGGGCTTTCTCTGGATCTTCAGTCTCATAAATTGTCGCTAACGTTTGGAATGGTTCAGGTGCAGATGGAACTTGTCTGTTGAAATTCATCTTTCATCATCCATCGCCCAAAATATGACCTAAAAATTCATTTCATCACTTACCGAATTATTTCCATACACATCTGGGTTGCTAAATCAATTTCTCCTCTGGCCAATCGTAAATTAGCTTCACCCATCAAACCTTGCAGTGGTACTGGAAGATTTCGCCTCCGTTTCTTGCGCGGTTTTCTCTCTATCTTCTCTTCAGACGGTGGTTCACTGACCACTTCTTCAGACTGGGTCGTGTCAGGTCTAAAATATCAACCAATATTTTTTCTGCAATGCAAAATTCATGCTGCACCGCAAATGGATTCTCACCTTGATATGTTATCATCATACGTTTCATTATCGATATTTCTATCCATTCTTGATGAATATTCCGAGAATGTTAGATCACCATTCAAAAATTGTTTTGTCAGGCGATCTTCCTCCTCTTGTGTCAATGTGTCATCTTCACCTTCACCATCAGAAACGTCGTTATCACCATCAGGTGCTGTTTCTTGAGAAGGTTCCATAGCACCATCCTCATTTTGAACTTCACACACTTCAAGAGCCTCCGCTTCAATAAACTCATTGATGTTCACGTCCATCACTTGACTTTCTTCTAATTCTTCAATTATTACTGGTGCTATTGTTGAATTTTCATCGATGATCATTTCATCATTGAGATCTTGTGAAAGTTGCAAGACGAAGGATATTCCCTTCTCTGGCGGTTGTGATTCCATGGCGAATGTCTTTAGGGGATCAATCCCGAATTAAAACAAAAGAGTTGTGCACTTGCACTTGCTGGACAAGTTTCGAATTGGAGATGATAGAAAAATGGCAATGAAATGATTATTTTGTATGGCAATAAGAATGACAGTCTATCTGAATGTAAAGATCATTCGTTGACATCAAAATTACGGTACTGATTCTTCACAATAAAACGTCGAGTAACTGTGATTAATTCAATTTCACAGTTCTATATAATAATAAAAATTAAGACTATTACATTACGTTATTTTTGTTGATTGCTGCTGCTATTATTTTTTATATTTAACTCGAAAATAAACATAACCTGTAATAATCACGGCCACTGAGAGCGGTTGGGAAAACAGGGACACAGCGCCAACATGTGAAGGACGGCGAACTGCGCATTTAATTTATGAAAACAACAACCCCGCCCGGCTTTTGAACAACCAAAAATTTACACACAAACGAGAAAATATTTCTATGATTTACTGTCCGAGAGACTTATGAAGTATGACATCAGCTTGAATCATTTGGCACAGTTCATCCGCATCCGAAAAAATTGCAGCATGACAATCAATCACTTTATTCCGTTCAGATGTATTTTGTACGGCTTGTATGTGATTGAGGTTATGACCTAACCTCTACTTCTCTTTTTGCAAGTCCGACAATGTCCTATTTTTTTTTAATTTGGAGTTTCAATGGGTAATTATGTTTGTACGTGTGCTTTACATACATAATGAGAATGATAGAAGGCAAACAAAATTGAAATGATGAATCCGATGTGAAAGATGAATTTCTAATGAACAAACAGATTCGAAATGATTAAATCGAATTCAATATGATCCACAAATGTGAATATGATTCGAGTAAATACGTGAGTATCATTAACTTTTCAATTCAATTGCATGAAATGTGTTATCTAACATAACCTTTCATAACCTATCAAAATGTTTATATTTATTTATCATTCGATATAAAAATAACGATTCCCTTTAACGCAACCATTTTCAGGTTTACTTCGTTCAGATGACATTAGTATGAATTCAACATCATCACAGTGGTGCACATTATTGATACTTTCTATGCTTACAACCGTGATAACACATGATCCGCAATATCAACATCAACAACCACACCATCAGGATGCCGACAATGCGACGGCGAAAACATCATGCAACTCGACCGTCAACATCCAATTCACATCAACAATTATCAAAAATGAATACATCGTAACTTTTAATGGATATTACAAATTACAAACGCGCAAAAACTACATTGGAGCTGCATTAAATTCGTCAAATATCAAAAATTGGCGAATATTATCCCGCGAAAATGCTGCAACTGATTACCCTAGTGATTTTGATGTTTTGATATTGGACGTAACTGACAAAAGAAACGGAATCGATGTTTTATTGAATCATCCATCAATCAAACGTGTCACGCCACAAAAATTAGTTTATCGAAGTTTGAAATATCACAATGCAAGTGATGAACACGAAACACCGGAGTATAAAAATTTCAAGAGGAAAATAAATAGTGTTAATGATAATAATAGTGTTAATAGTAGTGTACCATTGCCACAAAATAGCAATAGACATGCATCAAGACGTTTATTGCGTGCTATACCACGACAAATAACATCAATACTACAAGCTGAAACGTTATGGGGTATGGGAATAACAGGACGTGGTGTCAAAGTCGCCATATTTGACACTGGATTGGCATCAAGTCACCCACACTTCGAAAGAATCAAAGAACGGACTGACTGGACAAATGAAAAGACACTGGAAGATGGTCTTGGTCATGGAACCTTTGTTGCAGGTGTCATAGCATCATCATCACGCGATTGTCTCGGTTTTGCTCCTGATGCTGAGTTGTATATTTTTCGTGTGTTCACTAACGAACAAGTTTCCTACACTTCTTGGTTCCTCGATGCATTTAACTACGCGATATTATCGAAAATAACTGTCTTGAATCTTAGTATTGGCGGTCCAGATTTTATGGATCATCCATTCGTTGACAAAGTTTGGGAATTGACTGCCAATGGTGTCATAATGGTATCAGCAATTGGAAATGATGGACCACTTTATGGTACGCACAATAATCCTGCTGATCAAATGGACGTTATTGGAGTTGGTGGGATAAACTGGGCTGATCAGATAGCCAGCTTTTCATCACGAGGTATGACAACGTGGGAATTGCCGAATGGTTATGGTCGTGTCAAACCTGACTTAGTAACCTATGGATCAGGCGTAAGAGCATCTGCACTTGAACGTGGATGCAGAACGTTATCGGGAACATCAGTGGCAAGTCCTGTTGTTGCTGGTGCAGTTGCTCTACTTGCAAGTGGCTTTGTCGATCATGATTCTGATCAAAAACATAACCAAGAAACCAGAATTACACCGGCTAGCATGAAACAAGCTTTGTTGGGATCTGCAAAACGTTTACCTGGTGTTGGTATGTTTGAACAGGGTGCTGGCAAGTTGGATTTACTTCATGCCTTTCATTATTTACGGACTTATACACCAATTGTGACATTGAGTCCTAGTTACATTGACTTGACTGAATGTCAATATATGTGGCCGTATTGTACTCAAGCGATATATCACAGTGCAATGCCGGTAATTGTTAATGTCACAATTATTAATGGACTCGGTGTGTCAGGACGAATCGTAGATATAGAATGGCATCCATATGTCAATGATGATGGTGATAAAATTGATGTTGCTCTGACATATAGTGATGTACTTTGGCCATGGTCTGGTTGGCTTGCTGTTGCCATCACTGTACCGAAATCTTCTGCAAATTGGCAAGGACTTGTTCACGGTCATATTTCATTGACTATCGAATCACCACCGGGAAGTGGCGAACAAAAATCACGTCAGTCGATCATTGATTTACAATTGAGAGCAAAAATTATTCCTACACCACCACGTCACAAACGCATTTTGTGGGATCAATATCATAACCTTAGATATCCACCTGGTTATTTCCCACGCGATGATTTGAGGACTAAGAATGATCCATTGGACTGGAATGGTGATCATATACATACGAACTTTAAAGAAATGTATCAACATTTGAGAAATGCTGGATACTACATTGAAGTCTTAGGCACAACTTTCACATGTTTCAATGCCAAACTTTATGGTACATTGTTGATTGTTGATACTGAGGAAGAATTTTTTCCTCAGGAGATTGAGAAGTTGAAAAGTGACGTGGACATTGAAGGATTATCAATTGTTGTCTTCGCTGATTGGTATAATGTTACGGTAATGAAGAAAGTGCAATTTTATGATGAGAATACACGTCAATGGTGGATGCCCGACACTGGTGGAGCAAATGTTCCTGCATTGAACGATCTACTGATCAACAATTGGAATATTGGGCTGGGTGATTTTGTTGGTGATGGACAATTCACTCTTGGACAGCATCCACCAGTCACATTTGCGTCTGGGACAACGATAGCACGTTTTCCTGAAGATGGAATTGTGTTGTATTTCGAATTACGTGATCAAGGTGAAGAATTATTATCAGGAAAAACGTCACAATCGTTGTCTCGTGTACCAATTATTGGATTATTCCAAACTAAATACCAAATTCCTGTAGAAGACTTAGAAGTTGACAATGAATTAAAAAATAATGAGGGAGAAAATGTAGCAAAGCAAAAACAGATCATGAACAATGGTGGTAGAGTAGTTATTTATGGTGATTCTAATTGTATAGACGACAGCCATATCAAAAAACGTAAGATAAGTTCCATTTATGATTCATTCTCGTTCAAATATTGTCAATTCAATGATGAATTGGAAAATTTCAGCCCCATGTTTTTGGATGTTGGACGCCATCTTGGAATACACAACAACTGGTCATGTTCCATCGATATTTATTGATAATTATATTAAATATGAATCGGACAAGGGTGGATTGAATAAAATAATGTTGGAGGAGCTACCAACACGCATGGAGGGAAATCATTTGAGTCGCCATAGTAAAGTATTATTATCTGACATAGACAACAATGGCAAACGTCTTCGACCTTTGCCACAATGTCTCACACCCATCAATGCAATACCGAAACCATCGAATGAATCTGCACCAACGTAAGTGAATTTTCTTTCGTACTGTTTCACATATGTCCTAACCTAACTTTATTTATTTTTTCAGGCGATTATACAAGTCACAAAATTTACTATTGGATGAAGAACAAGATGGAGGTGCAGTTCCTGCAATAATACCATTGTCACAAGACAGAGATCAAACATGGTTAAGACGTCGTGGTGGCGGTTTACACAATACATTTCCATTTAATATTGAGCCAATAATTAGTCACGATAATGAATTTACACATCGAACTCATGATGATGAGTGGTCGTACATTAATCAGTGGAATTTCATATTCATGATTATTATAATTTGTGCGTTTGTAATTTTTTTATTGAGAAATTGGATATTTTGCATGGGTAAACGTTCGACTAGACGAAAAAGGACAATTGGTAGATTAAGAAGAGTGATACAAGCTATTGCCATTCACAGAGTGCCTCAAATTTAGAATGAATAATGTGAGAGAGTAAAACAAATTGACATTACACGTGAGATACGTATTGTAGATGTGGAAAATAATTATTCTTGTTGAAGTTATGGAGTAAAGAACGTAGGAAAAATGCAAGAAATATTGAATCGTATTTCAGAAGTAAATTATTGTTACCAAAAATGAATTTTCACTCACAATTAATATTCACAACGATAAAAATTCACATAATTGATTATTTTATTATACATCTAGTAAAATTATCACCATAATTAATTGTAGAACGGATTGTAGGTTACCCAATGTGCACGAGTTTGTTCATCTGCTGATTTGTGTGTTGTGAAAATGCTCTTCAGTACTTCAGATGCATTTGGATCCTTTGCAACACTGTAATTCTCTTTCGCTTTCCTGAATGCGGGGTCTTCTGGTCCATTCCTGGTATCATTGTTGGTTGAGACTTCATTAGTACCGTTGGTGTTCCCTTCTTTCTTAATTTTTTTCTTCGGTAACTCATTGCTGACATCAGTGCTCGTTTCTCCCACGACTGTTCGTTTCTTACTGGTCTTCTTTTTCCTTCGACTGACCATGTTCTCCTCCATTCGTGTCAAATCATCACCATCAGCATTCAATATCACAACGTCTGATGGTTCATATGGAGTTTGACAACTGTGGCATATCTGCAATTGGACGAAAATTACCGCACTGACCTTTTTTCGAAGAGAAAAATCGATAACTTACCGTTGATTTAACATGTTTCAATGCTCGTTCACTCATGACACATCCGCATGACCATAAGAAGCAAAATTTGTAATTTCCATTCATCTCTAACCCGATTATTGGACATACATATGGACTCCGACCACCATCAACATAACCATCTCCTTTAGCTGCTTTGCTATCATCATAAGCTGGATTTGGGGTTAGGTTTAGATTTTTAACATCCTTCAAATTCTTGATATGCACTGCAGACTCTGGTAATACTGAACGATCCAACAAGCCTTCAATTACAGCATCTTTACTGTAAAGTTTACCCAGACCACACGCAACAATCGGTTGTTGAAGGGGTAATTGTTTGATTGTGCAATGTCTCCATTTAAATGCTAATTCAGCATCTTTGTCTTTCTGCATGGCAAAAGATTTGTTGTTATGAATAACCTGCACGAGGTCAATGATTGAAGACGAATGTTTAGCCCCACTTACTTGTTCAGGCTTCTTCCTAACCCTGACCAATTCATCTCGTCGTGGTATTGTTCCTCCATCACATCCCATTGCGTGATTACAATCAGAATTGTCTTCGTATTCAATAAAAACTAATGACAACAACAACCTAGGGATGTGCACTGTTTTCCTCCGAACTTCACCTGTTTTCTGTCATTCTGATTATTTTGACCTTATTGGCCTCTTGTACCACTATATATAT